>PNRQ01000197.1:0-68325 GCA_003439915.1 Trichoderma atrobrunneum | reverse complement strand
GAAGTACTCGAAGCAGCCCAACTGGAGGGCGCGCAGCTGGCGGTCGTTGGCGGCGAAGAGAGAGTAGAGGGCCTGGGCGAGGGTGTTGATGATGCTGGTGAAGTTCTTGCGGCGCCAGTAGAGCTTGTTCATGGCGTCGCGAATGGCCGCCTTGTCTTCGAGGTTCGGCACGACGTCGGGATGTAGCAGCTCGGAGAGCAGCAGGGCATCGTTGAAGGCGACGGTCATGCCGCCGCCGGTAAGGGGGTGCCGCATGTTCAGGGCGTCGCCGAGGACGACAAGGCCGCTCGGGGTCTGGGGAACGGCAGGGAGCCAGCTGTTGGGCATGCTGCGGGGGATCTTGCCGTCGGCAAGGGCCTTCTCGGCAGCTGGGCGGATGGCCTCGGGGAGCACGGGGATGGCGCAGTTCTTGATGTAGCCGCGGACGCCTCCGGCTTCGGGAGAGGCCTGGGGGATGTTTGCGGGCACGTCGAAGAGCGCTCTGGTTTCATGGGTGCCGATCTGGTAGAGGAGGATGGGAAAGGCGTTGCCGATGATGACATGGCCGTGGAAAGGCAGCGGTAGCTTCGTGTCGACCAGCTCCAGCGCATAAAACTTGCTTTTGACGACGGGCTTGGTCTCTAGAACCTGCTTTCGGAACTTGGAGTCGTATCCGTCGGCAACAATGGTGAGCTGGCCAAAGAAATAATCGCTCTTCTTCTCTCCCGTCTCCTTGTTGACTGTGGTCCGTGACTCCACGCCCAGGACCTGGTCTGTGTGCTCTCCTCGAATGGTCTTGACAACCTCTGTCTCGACGACTGTGATGTTCTTGTGGCCCAGACACGCCTTGCGGAGCTGCGAGATGAATTTGCCGTGATGGAAGCCGCATCCCTCTTGCTTTGTTCCGCCCGTCCCTCTTCCTCCCCACGCATGTGTCACTTCGCCCTTTTCGTTGAGCCCGGGGTAGGGAATGGCGCATGGCTCTCCGTGATAGATGACGTTGTAGCCGTAGCAAGGGATGGCGTCGATGTCCTCAACGCAGTGGCCCAAGCCCAGCTTCCTCAGGGCCGTCAAGCCGCCGGGCTGCAGCAGCTCGCCCACAATCCGGTCAGGCTCATGCATCCATCTCTCGAGAAGAAGCACGGAGCGTCCCTGGTTTGCCAGAGCAAAAGCAGCCGCGCAGCCAAAGACGCCGGCACCGACGACGACGACATCGGCCTCATGGTAGAGGTCACGCCGCTCGCGCGTGTGGGTTTCTGAAATCAATGTTTCCGACATTGAATTGCAATTGTAGATGTACCGGGTGGAAGAGAAGAAGGATCTTGCAAATGCTCGTTCGGGATGGTCGAGTCGAGAATCAAATCTATCGATGCAATTGAAGGGATAACAAGGCTCTCGGGAGAGCCAATGTTGTAACTTGTAGTGAGGGCGGCCGGGAAACGGTATCGTCGTCTAGGTATTTATTGTCGCTCTTCTTGGGCGGTCCAACAGACTGTCACAAGCCAAACAAAAACGCTGTGCAATTGACCAATCTGCAAGAGTCGAAATCAAACTGATAATCGCATTGGGCCCCTGTTCATGACATGACGAATATGCTGAAAAGGAGCTCTATCACATGATTGTGGGACGATGAACTGGCTTTTGAATCTTTTGGCTGCAAACTTTCGCAGAAACTGCCTAGCGGTCAAAGGTCCGAATACGATTGCGGGATGGTGGGGAAACGAGGGAGATGTTCTGGACCTGATCTAGCCGTTTTGGGGAACGGGCGGTACATGCTCAATGTAGCGTTGTTTGGTGGCGGTTTGCATGTGGCAGGTGGGGGTGACGTTTTGCGAAGAGGCAGTTGCGTTGCAGTTGTGAAAGGCACCGACGAGAGTTGATGTCTGAGGCAGCATTCCAACATCACCAGAGCATTGGAGTTCCTTCCTATACCTGAGAATCCAACACGTTTCAACAATTATTCCTCCATTTCTTGATACCAGGGTATCAGCCTAGCTACCAGAGCTTCACGATGCAACGGACTGTCCGGGTGGCCGTTTTGAGAGAGCACCTCGACGGTGAAAATCTTGCGCTTATTCGCCAACAACAACGACACAACGGCGGTTTCAATGGAGACGGTTAATTGTCTGGACGTGAGATACTCCTGAGACAAAACCAAGGCGGCAACTTCATTACATACATCAAACCTCAATCAGAGTCCAGATATCGTTGAGCAACTGCTGTCATCTATCACTACCCTGCACTATTCTGGCTCGCATATATGGCCTCAATCATCGTCTCCCTGCCGCAGCCGAGTATAGCTTGTTGATATCGCTCTTCCACTGCTTCGGATCTGGCCTCAAAAGACGGCGGTCATACGTGTATAAGCCGTTGACTTCACCCTCGACATCTGTTGTCTGCGTCCAGATGCCGCCGCTGCAAGAGTAGCGCTCAACCTGGTCATAAAATTCGCGGAACAAGAGACTTGCCCGATAGTTGTATGAAACTAGGTCAGCATTGACTTCGTAAGTTTGGTTGATGGTGTTGACAGCCTCTTGAACGTTCCAAAGACTAACTGGCTTGTTAGCTACTGAACTCTCCCAAAAGTTAACGGATGCAGAGGAGAGAAGGGAGACCAACTGTTCGATTGACACATTGTGGCCAATGCCGCCAAATTCACCCTGGAACCCGATACGGCTAGGGTCATACGGAGAAGAAGGCGTGGAGTAAAACGGTGTTCCGCATTGCGGATTGGCGTAGTGATGGTTATCCTAATCATCACGCATTTATCAGTCCGCATTCTCTTCTTGAGCAAATCATTTCTGGAACACGATAATCAACTCACAGAGAAGTCACCTCCATGATGATCATTCCACCCGGTCGTCGCGTCAATTAGCCTTGTTGGGTCTATGCCACGAACAACTTCTACGAGTTGCAGTTCAGGATATGGTGGACCCCTGAGCTGCCCCCATCCTTCGTTATAAATGACCTGCATCGCGGGTTTAGTGTCAGCTGGAAAGTACGTGGAGACCACTTGTGGGTAACAATGAGAGAACGAACCCAAGTAACAATCGATGGATAGCTCTTATGCTCATTGACCAAGATTTCGAGCTGACGTTGAAACTCTGCTTGTTGGTCAGGATTCGGAGGCCGACTCCCGTCGTTGGTCAGGCTGGGCATGTCTTGGATGACCATGAGACCAATTTCATCGCAAGCTCGGTAAAACAAATCTGGCTCAACTTTGATCTGCGACATACGATTTGATTTAGTACCCAATCGACAAGGAGCTGGTGACGGATAAACGGGTTACTTGCGTGTTTTCTGACTGTGTTGAAGCCCAATCCTTTGAGCATCTTCAGATCATATACCATGGCTTCCCTGTTTGGCGGCACGTATAGCCCATCAGGCCAGAATCCCTGGTCGAGCGTGCCAAACATGAATGTGAATTCTCCGTTTAGGAGTGGTCTTTGGACTCCCTTGACCTTTCCACTGGAAATGGTGCGAAATCCAGTGTAGCTGGATACTTCATCCTCACCAAGAGTCACGGTTAAGTTGTACAAAGTCGGAGAGCTTGGAGACCACAATTTTGGCTGCCTGACCTTGAACTTGAACTCCTCATCGGAAGGACCTTTCTGCGAGGCAATAACGTGGCCATCGAGTCCGATGACGGACACCTTGGCAGAGGAGCCTTGTTTGTTCGAGCTGTGGACTGTCACAGAGACTATCAATCGCGTTAGTCGTGAGTTTGGACCACAGGCCACTGCAGAGGGGATATTCCGGGAGTTTCATACCTGTGCCATCCATTCCGGCAGCAACATCAAGCTGGGTTATATGGTTTGAAGGTACACTTTCCAGCCACACAGATTGCCATATTCCGGAGCACGATCGATAGAAGATGTGGCTAGGATTTCGGGTCTGTTTTCCGATTGGAATGACATCCAGGTCTGTTGGATCATGAACGAATACAGTTCTGTTCTGAAATCAGTATGCAACATCACCACCATTCATACCCTTACTCCTGCCATAGCGAATGATAACATTGTCGCGGCGCCACCAAGAGGAAAAAATGACTTACACGCTGTTGTCGCCGCCAAACTTGACAAACTTGGTGATATCCACTCCGAACCGAAAATATCCTCCGGTGTGGGTCCCGGCCCTGGCACCATTCACAAACACCACCGCCTGGTAGTCGACTGCCTCAAAGTTCAAGATCACATTTTGATCATGCCAGTTATGTGGAATCTTGAAGCTGGTCGCAAACCACATGTCGGTGATGTTAATAAGCTGAAGTCCCGAGAGCCCACTCTCGATACAAGACGGCACCAGGACCTCGCTCTGAAGTGGACCATCCGGAGGGCTATCGGAGTTGCCATCATCAGGACCAGCAGGCTGAAACGTCCAAATGCCATTGAGGCTCTGCCAGGCATCGCGCTGGAGCTGTGGCCGGGGATGTTCTGGCCATGGATTGGTACCAACCTTGTACGTCCAATCGGTGTCCAAAGGCGGTGTCTGAACTTTGTAGGGGGCCGGGCTGCCGCTCTGCGCCACGGCAGCCGCCAGAGAACAGGCAAGCACGAACAGACGTGCCGAATACATATTCAGCGTATTCAGAACTCTTCTTCTTTGGATAGTCCTCCCGCATGCAGGATGTCCAATTGTTTTATTTACAGAAAGGGGAAGCTCAGTTCAAGGGAGGGCGTCAACCCTTTTTGTCTGAGATCTAACCTCTCTCCAGAACCAGAGGGAAATTGTATCTATAAATACTGATACATTCTCAAGGATGATCCCTTGCGCCAAACTCACTTCCCCTCTTTTCTTCTCCTCTGCCTAACCCAATGGTACGCTGCATGCGAGCAATGGCCTGTTGTCCCACGCATGGATGCTTTTTCTCTACCTCATAATGAGGGGTGATGTGGAGATGCAGATACGACAAGGTTCAAGAAGTATACGCAGTACGAGCGGTGGAAAGCATGGATCCATCCCATGATATGTACCGTCGGCTTACTCGATAGGTGTCTTTCATCTTCCCAACCTGTTGGATCTGTCTTGAAAGAGCACGTTGGTATGGAAGGAGCGGAGCCGATGCCGATCAATGCGGAGAAAGAACAACAATCCATGTTTCCCTGACTCTCACGGATTTTTTCGATAAATCCACGGGGCTCCATATATTTTTGTTAAGCTTAATTGCTTGTTACTTCTTGTCCTACTCTTCTCAATTGGCTTTTCCCCTCTGCGGGACCATGCCCCAACATGAGATGGGTGCTGGAAATTGCGGCTGTACATTCGCAAATTGAGAGGCTGGAGATTCCATGCCACGGCAGAGTTTTGTCTTCAGGTTACATCGTGCAACTGTTGATCATCTGACGCCATTGTACAGATGCCGTGAGGGGGAATCCGAGATGCGAACACAATCCTTGGAATAAGATGTTGGTCCAGCGTCGCATTTTAGCGGATGGTCCCCATTGGGTCGCATAAAAGTGCCGGGCCATGTGAACCGTAGATCAACAAACTAGGCGCATCATGGACGGGTTTCTCGGTTCGGGCTTGATTCCTAGGCCGAGTCGCTTGTTTATGGGAGTTTTTGCCCGGAACGGTTGCTATTGTTTCTGGGGTCTATTCTGCGGACATTGTAAAGGTTGCTGGGCGGTTATCATGCCGGTTCTACATTCGACTTCAGCCACGCGCCTCATCCTCATGAGGAAGACATATTTCCGTCTTCTTTCTTTCTTCTGGTCCCCATGAATCGCCATTTACGGTAGTTGTGCCTATGGCGTTCAGACAATTGGTGTGTCTACTGGCGTTCCGAGACGCAGAAAAGTCAAACGCAGTTGACACATTTCAATTTTATATAAACTACATCCATGCGCACCGCACTAGTATTCCTGTCACCGCCACCACTGAGCTAGATAAGGCGGTGGAGCGGCAACTCAAACGGCTAGCCTTTATGATATGCTTTTGATTGAGTCTCAGCTCAGCTATTACTATCTGAAGATCCCTAGCTATTTACTATTCTAAACCCAGTTGCGCGCGCAAGAAGCTACAGGATTTATACGATAACCATCGAGACTGAACACCCCTCCGGCCGGTTCAGAGGAAGTCTGTTTCTCATGGCTGGTTTGACAATCGGTCATAGCTACATCGTTGAATGAGTCTTTAAATGACGGGAGGCGATAGGGATCTTTTCTTTCCTCCTGCCAACGGTCTAAGTCGTCCTGAGATAGCCACATTCCCCCTCGCGAGCGGCGAACACGCCGATGCTTGTCTAATCTGGCTGATGGCAAAGGAGTTCGAGGTGAAGTCTGAGGCATCGTGGCTTGACGCACTATGGCTTGAGGCACCACTGTTTTCGGTACCTCAGTTGGGGAATTCACAAGTTGGGATATAGCGATTCGAGGCACCACTGTTTTTGGTACCTCAGTTGAAGGATGTACGAGCTGAGATATCGCGACTCGAGGTACCGTTGGGGAATTCACAAGTTGAGATATCGCGAGTCGAGGTACCGTTGGAGAATTCACAAGTTGAGATACGGAGATTCGAGGCACCGTAGAAGAATGCACAAGTTGAGATATGGCGATTCGAGGTACCGTTGAAGGCAGTACAAGCTGAGATATGGCGATACGACGCACCGCAGTTGGAGGCACCCCTGTTTTCGGTGCCTCAGCTGAATGATGCACAAGCTGAGATATGGAGATTCGAGGCATTGTTGACGAATGCACAAGCTGAGATATGGCAATTCGAGACACTGTAGTTTGCGGCGGCGAAGTTCGACTGGCTCGACTGGACTTTCGTTTGTGAATGCCACCATATATGGGATTCGCTTGGTTAGATGGCTTCTTGGCTGTCTGAGCTTGAGCTTGAGCTTGAGCTTGAGCTGGAATGGACACTGGGGTTTGACGGATGGGGCTCTGCGGGCTCGGTGGCATCATCATCTCCTCACTCTCTCCAAAACATAGCATATCCTCATTCTCCTCAAAATATGGCTCAGGGATGCTTTGTGGGTTTACTGAAGAAGCAGAGGCCGAAGATGCCATAGTCCTTTCATACGGAGCCGAGACCACAACAGATTGGGCTCTTTGATCAGCCCGATATCTTGGGCTGTCTCTGTTAGCTGCCTGCCAATCCTGTCGAGAAATCTCCTGTATATCGCAATCGCGATTGTCCGTTACCCTCCTCTCTCTCTGCTCATACATGCTTTGCTGTGTTGATGCTGAGGAATAATTACCATATCCATTCGGAGCATTATCCGACTCCCCCGGGGGGACTCTGGAATATGAACGTGGTTGAACACCATGTTGCGGGACCAAGGTGTTCGAATGGTTATGGTAAGGATGATTTTCAGTGTTGACAATTTGCTCAGAGACTGGCGTGCTTCTAATGGGCACAACGATAACTGCCAGAGTTTGTGCTTCTCGAGAGACTGGTACTCCATCGGAGGGTGCTGCCCTTGATTCCACCCCTTCGATATACGTTGGGTGCCCCTGAGGCGAAGGATCTCCAGTGGCTTGGGCGTTTTCAGCCTGCCAAGTTAATATACTGTTATAATGCACAGAAGCCTCCTTAGGAATTTCATGAGATAGCTTGGAAGCTGCAACAGCTTCAGGGTTGTGCTCTATGAGATGTTTGACCACTCTATTTCCCACGCTCGGCTGAAACTCTGCTATAGTGGTTTCTAGAGGCTCATCCAATGGAGGACCATCTCGGCGCAGAAGGGAAGCTTCTTTTCTGAGTTGCGCTTCTCTTCTGAGGCGGCGGCCACGCTCTCTGTTTGTCTCCTTTGCGACTGTAGTCGCCTGCTGTGAAGTCGCCGTGGATTTCGGATATATAGGCTGCCATCTCGCTGGTGGCTGTGTATTTGCCATCATTTGTGATGCCGCGGGCGGCCGTGGCATTAACGGCGGATATGAAGTAGGCCCCGGACGTAGAGTCATCACTGAGTGGACAGGCGTCGCTTGTCGTAACGTACTGGCCGAGTGAGAAACCACTGCTGGCTGTGGAGGATGTACTTGATTTGAAGTCATTGTTGGATGGTAAACCGCTGGCTGCTCTGGAGCTGCAGGAGTCTGTGGATTCGCAGCCGGCAGCGTATATGTCACTGAATGCTTGAGTATCGCTCGTCGTCGAGCTGCCGCTGACTTTGACTTTGGGCGTGGCCCATTGTAGGGTTGCGGGCGTGGTCGTTGCATGCTCTTGCGCTGCTGTGAAGAAATCATCTCACGTTCTCTTTTCTTATCACTAAACACCTATATGCCAAGTTAACGGTTATCATAGACAGACGATAACTCTAAACCGCTTACAATAGCATCTCGACAACTGGGGTATGTCTGTATAGCGCTCCAACGAATGGGAGGCATCTTCTCAGCCTTGTGGCTCACAGGAGATGTTTGCGCACTGCTATGGCTTGCAGGAGGTGTATGTATAGCGTTGCATCTTTCCCGAGTCCTTACCTCCCCGAGAGCATGATTGATAACCTGTTGAGCATCGATGATACTAGGCGCTATATTCCGAGGCACTGTATTTCGAGACACTGTATTCTGAGGCACTGTATTCTGAGGCGCTGTATTCTGAGGCACTGTATTCTGAGGTGCTGTATTCTGAGGTGCTGCATCCTGAGGGGTTGTATTTTGAGGTACTGTATCCTGAGGCACTGTATCCTGAGGTGCTGTATCCTGAGGCACTGTATCTTGAGGTGCTGTATCCTGAGTCTTGTGAATATCGAGAAAGTTGACAGCACGCCGTGCAACCTCGTACACCGAGTCGGTGGGGGACGGCGGGCCCCCATGATGCTGCGAGGGAGCATTCTGTCGAGGCTCATTACTTTTACGAGATGGCTGTGTGTTTTGTTGCAGCCCACAAGATGCCCGCCTAGAATCACAATTTACAGTAGACATCGTTTTGGGGCTGTCTCTATCGATAGGCGTCGCTCGTGGCTGAGCGGTTGTCTTTCCACTTGTAATGAGGCGATTCGAGTTTGTCTGTTTTGCCTTGCGATTTCGAGAGGAATCTTTCTTTGTAGACCTTGTAGCGACCTTTGGGCAGCTAGCCTTTTGATTATTGAGCCTTTTTGACTTATAAGTCGAATCAGGGGCAGCCCGTCGCCCAGCTACTGCCACTGCCTTTTCCTCTTTGGTGAGTAGAGATATTCCAACATATCGTTCCATAGCGGAGGGCCTGAAAAAAGTCTGACCTCTTTGATAGTATCCTTATTTCTGATATTGTGGTCTTCTTCCGCCGTAGGAGTGCCTAAGTCGGGCTGATTTAGCTTCTCTCTATCTCTCTGATGCTGGAGGATCGTGGTAACTGGCATTGCCACTTTCGGTTCAAAACGCTGGAGTGGGTGGTGAGGTTATGAAATTTGGGAGAAATCTGGGTATAAACAAAGCATATGACCGCAAGCTCGGCATGAGTATCTGACCTAATGATGGTTGCTGCTCCGCAAACAACAGCGAGATGATCCTGGTTATATACCCGCTGCCTGAGCGACAGGTGGTGTTTGACTCAAGTAGCTTGCACGAGAGAGAGCGATATACACACGTGTACAGCAATGTACAACGAGGAGCTGAGCACGGTAAGTCAGCAAGACTTTGTCTCAGCCACAACTCACGTCACCTGCGATTATGAGAGAGATCTCTGCGACAACAATAAGTAATAATGAGCCCTCAAGGTGGCCGTATTGATAATGCGGGTGTTGTGTTTCACTCAGCAGCATCGGGTACCGGGCAACATACCCAGGTACAAGTACGCAGATGAGCACCTGCATGCCGTGGGGAGAGATGGAAGCAGATGCATCGAAATTAGATTGCCCTAGGCCGGTTCTCAATGAGCCCGGAAACCACGTCACAATGGCCTAGCACCCGAGATGCCCCATCATATGCATGATGCTTGCTATTGCTTTGCTTTTGCGCCTGCTCCGGTTTCATTCGTCGTCTTGTTCAAGGATACAGTGTGTATCGCATATTGGCATCAGCAGAGCACAGATCTTGTAGTAAGAGAGCCCCTCTTGTGGCGATCCGGCAGCGAATAAGACGATGGATCTATCTCTGGTGCGACAGAAAGGGCAGAGATGATTGACGATGAGGAACACACCCGTGCTCTCACACTCATCGGCGTTTACTGTGGCATCACCACATCACTCCCCCACGCCATGGAAGCCATGCCTGAGAGCGCTTCAGCTGTGTGGGCTAAATGCAAACACCCCTTCGGGGACGCTAGTGGCTTCACCGGTCTCGACTTGGCAATTTCGTGGCTTGTGTCCCGCCCGTGATGGGTGCAAGACTCCGGGCTCCCGGGGCTAGTTCCCGTCATTATTTTAGTTCCCTCATGCCTAAGCGTGGTGCCTGGACTTGGCTGGGGAGAGATTCCTGATCCGAGTATTTGTTAGTCCACGTACACGCTTTTCTGTCAAAAGAGGTAGAATCACTTCGAAAGGAACGAGTGTAACAAGGGGAAGATGGAGGCAAAGGTACAAGGGGTCGGAGGGGAGAGAGAAAGTAGAGTAGGACTTGCGAATCAATATCTGGCGTGAGCTGCATGCAGTAGCATCCGGATATACCAATAGCGACCAAGTAAAACGCAGCATGAGGCTGGATGGCGGCGCCAAAATCATGCAGAGAAGCAAACATTTGAGTCAGAAGGGAGGATGTAATCCTTGCTGTCTCGAGCGTCTGTTACACACACTGCAGCCTGATTCGTCCTCTGTGGGCCTGGGCTTGATCGGTTAAGCACGGAGATGGCCATGGCTATTCGTACAGTACAGAGCACTTTCATCTCGTAGCGAGAGTGAGTGCGGATGGCGATGAGAGGTGGTGAAGGCATCGTAAAGGCGAGTTTGCATTTGTTCTGCTGTTGAGCGTGAAGCTTGCAAGTTTGTCCGGCAGGCTCTACGAAGTACTACTAGGTAATTACGCGGACAAACCATCACGTGATGAATGCGGCGTGGCTCACGCAGTTTCCCTTTCGACTCTCATTGCATCATTTCTTGAGACACGCTGGATGAGGAGGAGGAGGAAGGTGCGCTGGGGGGGAAGGCGGCTTGAAGGCCCTGGGATCGGATTGGTGCGAGTACGAATGCCTCGGGCTCTTGCTTGGGCATGATTGCGCACATCAATCAAATCACAAGCCTATTTTCAGAAACATTTACCTGCAAGGGAAAGGAAAAAGAAAAGAAGACTACAATCATCTGAAAAAAAGAAAAGAAGAGAAAAAAGAAAAAAGAAAGAGAACAGAGAGAGAAAACGAAATTGGGGTTTGCAAAGAAATCATGTCACCGTCTGTGCCGCCCTCCCCACACAGCCTTAACCCTCCGATTTGACATCTTCGGAAATGATGGTCAAAGTGGGTGGACTGAGAACCGGGGACGACTGCAGCTCGTAACCCAGAATCCGGTGAGCCGGATACTTTGCCAAGGGGCTAAAGGGGAGTCTAGCAGGGGAGAAGTGGCAGTGCCCCAGTGCTTGAGAGAGACAGACAGGCAGAGACGGGAGAATCAGGTAAGGCGGAGAGATGGACAAAGGCAGAGAGACGCTAAGAAGACGGCAGAGCGAGATAAACACCGCAAGATGGCGCGAGACAAGACAAGGAAGAGGCCCAACTGGGTTGTCACTGGTTCAACTGGATGCCAGTGTCAGTATGCTTCCACCACACCTTCACGGACCCAATATCACCAGGGCTGTATGCCAGCTTCGAGTACTGCATATTGACCGCTCCTGGACTTTCATCTTGCCAGTGTATTCTCCGTATGTGCCTCAGTGTCAGTGTATCTGCGAGCATGGGATCTACCTTTGGAGAGCCGGATCTGGATCGAGCGTGAGACCTCAGCTGAGACATGCTTCGCACAGCCAGTCACCTGTGATTTGTGCCAAGAACTCTTGTATAAGAAGTGCTCACTATCTATCAAGTCAGAGAGACATGGTTATTCGAGCGAGCCCAGCTACTTACTACTCGTACTACTACGAGTACCTTGTTGGCACACTCTCATCACTCAGCTCCCACAGCATAGAGGCGTGCAGGCCTACATGGGTCTGCCTTGTTCTTCGCGCTTGTGGCGTCGTATAGGAATCGAGCCTTTCATCTATCACATCTGACCGCCAGGATATCATCCCGAACTATGTGCTTGGGCTGCTGCCTCAATCTCACATCCTGGTACACTAGCGGCCAGGTAGAATATGCTCTTAGTTAGTACTCCGTACGATTCTTATTAATGACGATGATAAGGAAGGGTTATTGAATCACTCTTGGCCATATCTGTCTCCCACTGTCCGTACCTAACCTGCCAAACTCCCACGAAGGCTAGGCCGCAGTAGCTTCATGCTTAATATAAGCTACTGCAACAATCCGGAAGAAAACCTCCTCCCCTAGAAATTCATGTGCAAAGACGAGGCTCATAAAAAACTGTTCGTCGTTGTGATGGCTATTATTACTTTGGCCGCTTGCCAGTTCCGTCTTTGATGTGGAACGAGTATATCCTGTTTTCACCAAATCAAGAAACTCACATTACCAAGTCAAGAGGGAGGAACCAGGGGGGGGGCAACTGGGCTCACATGGATATGCTTTCGTCGTGTATTGAGAGGTTTCACATGTTTCATTCACATCTCCCCAAGGGAGTCGGGGGGCTGCCATCGAACTTTGGAACAACTACTCTCATGGACATACTCTGTCTGGTCGGGCTCTTTCCTCGGTGCCCGATATGTCCCTTACACGTAGAATTTATGACGACATGCAAAATATGCAAAGTTGTGCTGAAGTCAATAATTGACCAACATGTCGAGATACGCTAGCAAATGATCTCGAAAACATGCAGTACCTCTTTCTGCAATTAAGGCTACATTCTTTTTATCAGTATGGGTGAGGATTTGCAAGAGGGACTCTACCGTGTGTCCCTTTACTTAAGGTGAAGCTTCTCATTTGCTTCGATGATGTACTTGGAATAAGCCATTGTCCTTTGTCGACTGGAGATCAGGGATGTCAACTTCCTCTAGCCTGATCAAACAAAGATCGGCGTCTTTTCACTGGTGGACGAACGACCCCCAGGTTCGGCATATGGTGGCAATATCTCATGGCATAGTGATATTTCGTATGCTTCATTGGAGCCATGAAACACACCCAGCGGGTTTCCCGTTCACCATAGTATTCTCTTGCAAATGACGACTTTGTGCTCACAATCTGATCATGTCTTTGAGCTGAAAAAGAGCATGCCAATCTGTCACCAGCGGACCCATCTATTGTTTCTGCGCCTTTATTGCCTACCGCCTCTTCCCGGCGATAATAATGTATGCGGCTCCGCAGCAAACAGTCCGTGGCCGGTCTAGAACTCGGGGCGCTCGATCGCCGCAAAGCCAAGCCCCGATCCAGATCGGAAAGACCTAATTCGGTCGTCAACACATGCTAATCACCCCTGTTGTTGGTATTCATGGGTGTCAAGCCCCGATTGATATCGGCATAATCCCGTTCCGTAGAGAGCCTTACTTTATCGGCAAACACATATCGAGGAATGCCTTGCTTACCCGCTTGGATGTCGGCCGTACAATGGTTACCGCCCTACCAAGCATACCGAGAAGGATGATAATCCCTGAAACTTTTTGCTTTTGTTGTTTCACATTAGGCAAACAATCCTACACCGCAAGGTATTGCCTGATCAACAAAGAAAAGACCAGAGCAGAGCAGAGCAGCAGGTAGATTGTAATTCTCGCTCTTTTTCATGAAGCGTCATGGGGTAGACTGAGTGAGGCTAAGACGGTTGACCAGTGACCCGTTTGGTGTGTTCAGGGTACCGCTCGTGTGATATTGGAGCGCTTGGTAGGCGTAGCTAAGGTTACGACGAGCAGCTAGCCATTTTTACAGCAATATCGGCGTTGCAGGTAAGATCGAAAATTATCATGCTTTTTGGGTATGTGTTTCGGTTGCCTGCTTAGGGAACATGGACGTGCTTGGCAGCCACCTTGTTTCTTGCTTTTCCCATTGGCCATTCGTAATAAGGAAATGAGTATCTTGTAATACCAGGTGTCTCATTTCCTCTAGGTTTTGAGATTTCTTGACGGGCGAACAATCCATCATTCCGGTTGTGTGACTGAAGTAAATTACCTGATGCATGAGCAGTGTAACCGATGCACCACGTATAATTACCGGTGGATAATGATAATGACATAGCAAGTAGAGAATAGAACGGTGCCATCATATCCATGGCCATTTCATTCATAATCCAGGCGTAGACTGAACCACACAGGCATGTTGATCTGGATGCACCAGGTGGCAAATCAATGCCTTGTATCTCTTCACATGCTGAGTGATTAAGAATGCTTCTCATAAAAAACTGTACGAGTACATTAGAATCCACCACGGTAGAATGCAAGACAGCCCAAGGCAGTTCCTCCAAGAGGCAAGAGGCTTCTAATAAAATTAAGGGTAGTCCATCGGTCCAAGAGGCCATCGACTCGCAGTGTGTTCGCGTGTGTCATCTCGCTGATTTCGCTGCGAGCCTCTTCATGTAATTGCCCATTGACGTCTTTCATAATTGTCAAGGTGAAAGGTATAATAGACAGAACGGAGCCAACGGCTCCCAGATAGATCCCCCATGGCCCTTCGTTGTAGTAAGAGTCATACGCTGCGAATAGGTAAGCTAGAGACGTGCCGATGGCTACCTTTGGCATCGAAGCTGCTCCTCGCTTATACAACTCAGCCCAGATTTTAGCAGACGATTGCTTCACCGCGGCAGCAGCTGGCGCTCCACCAATTGAGAAAGACATGATGGCCCCTATTCTCGAGATGAATAAGAATGTATTTTTCTCATACGAAACTTGATGTAAAGATTTGGAATTTAGGATTTACCCGAGAGCCATGCCGAGCCAACGATGCCCGTGGCGACCAAGACGAGGGGTGGCCCGGAGAGAGGCATTTTGGTAGTGATCTTCAAGCAATGCGCTATACGACAGAATCGAGAATGGTGTTGTTTTCGGTGAGGCTGATGATATCTTGTAAAGAGAATGCGGGGGATGATGAGAGTTTGAGAATTCACTTGCGAAAGCCAGGTCGCCGAGGGCTGCGAGATTTAATAGTGGAGTGGTGGCATGTTCCTAAATCCTGCATGACGTAGCCTCCAACTTCCACGCCGGCGTGACAATGCCAAGGGCGATAACGAAAATCAACCTATGAAGCTGACCAGAATGACCACGGGTTTTGAGTAGTCGATGGGTGTTGAATGCTGCGTTCAATGCTGGAGACGGAAGCGACTCTGTGAGGTGACTTGGCAGAGAATCAATGGCTGGGGGTAATGGAAGAGTAGCCGGTAAATAGGCTTATTTATGCCCATTTTAAGTGCTCCCCCAACAAAACCAACTGCCAGATATCTGGCCATTATTAAGTTGGTGCATGTAGGACGTGGCTCGGGTTGATGAAGCAGGTCGTGGTGTGGTCCTTGCACTGCTAACATGCCCAAGATGTAGGTAGAACTTGGAAGCAAAATGGATAGCCTGTTGTGATAAACACCCCGTATGACTGCGTCCTGTCAAGAATCTGCTTCCGTGCCGCGGGCCTTATTAAGTGTCCTGCCTGTTTTATTAGAACGCACAAACGCATATTAGAACAAAAAAGGTCGACTTTGGCAGACATACCATACGATCTGATGTTGGCCTGGATTATACAGAGCTTTGAAGTTTCGCTGCACCGACATGGCCAAGTTCCCGCTGTGCTATCATACACAAGGTGCTCTGTGTCAATTCCAGTTGGTGTCATAACAGCAATTGCACTCTAGAGCGGATCTCGATGTCAAAAAACTCCAATGAATAGTGACAAGACTATGGCTCGTATGAAGGCATCGATCCATATTCGTCGCATGCAGAATGTGGGCAAGAATCAATAAGCTCTGCGTCTCTTCCCTTTCGAGACAGACTCACATCCGCTTTGCGATGTTTGAGTGTCCATGATTGTTGAAATGTGCTGGTACATATAGGCTGGTGCAAGAAGTTGAAGAATCGCACATTACCGCCATTGACTTGTCGAAATTTCTCATTTAGAAATGCTGTCCAGCCTTGTCAGATCACTTCTAAGCGTGAAGCTAAACATCAGATGGAAAGACATAGCAACCTACTATGTTTGACAGCATCCACTGGCTGAATTTCTCTGATTAGCCAGTGCCAAACATCTTTCGGCCTCTGACTTCCCTAGTTGCGCTTTCTTTGTCAAGGTGCGAGCTAAGAAGCATGATACGAAAAGCGAGGCTACTGGAAAAGCAGGTGTCGTCATATTCCAAACATGGCATAACAAACGAGGAGTACGAATGAAGAGAGACTTTCCCAAGAGTTTTGCAAGGCAGATATGGTGTGAAGAAGATCAAAGGCGGTGGAGGGTACTTCTTTTCTGCCTCTTGCCTTTTCTTTTTCTGCCACTCTGCGGCTTTGATAGAGGAAACGAATCATGTGACATCATGTCTTCTCTATCACATCCTCGACATCCTTTCTTCATATTCTAACATTGTCCTTTATTTTCTCTTTCACGAAAATTTATTGTGACGACTATCACTGCCACTGACAGCATAAAGAAAGGCGGCCACCCGGGGAGTGAGATTAGCTGAAATTGACGACAAACGCCGTTGGTTATGCCTCTACGTCTTTGGGACTGCTCATAAGGCTTGATATGCGGTTGAAGATCTTCAGTTAAGTCCATATCTAAATCCAATCTACCTTGGCGGATGCTAATAAGGCCGACAGACAAACCGTCTTGTTGTATCTGTGCTATGACCCATCTTGACAGAGCTTGTGCCTAAGAGGAGAATCGGTTGCTAGCCGAAGCCACTTGCTGTGACGGTATTCCCTCGAGGCCAAGGAAGCTGGGCAGGTTAAAGGCCCCATGGTCGAAACTTTAGAGGCACTCTTGAGAAGCCTCCTTACATATCGGTTTACGTGTAAGCTGTCGTGGCAGACTGCAACTCGTCGTCTCGAGCGTCACTCAGCCGCCATCTCCTCGGAGATGCATCGTTGATCATACTCTGCACCTGAAGCGCTGTTTGACTCGCGCTGCCGGCGTTAGATACATGTATTCCGTCTGCATCTGAACTTTCGGCATTGTTGGCCCCCAAACCATCTCAAAGAATACCCGACTTGGTCCTAGCAGGTCGATCCTCAAGGTGCCAAATCAGCGGTCTGCCTGTGCAGATCTGCACACGCCCCCTTTAGAGATGGGGGCGGTCAGAGTTGGAGATCTAAGAAGCTGTGCAAGTACACGATACTTTCATAAAATACTCTCGAGACACCGTCAAGTACTCTCTACATCTGTCAAGCGCCCTACCAGAACGCTCTAAAGAACAGCCTCACATGCAATCTTCACACCATCTACGGCACATCGGCAACGACTCTGGGGGCCATGGCTGAGGGATTCGACATACAAGGGAGATCCAGCCAAGCCCAGAGGTCTACTAGCATTCACACCGACTAGATATTTGTACTACAATTCGACAGCTTGTGCTTTCGCGTACCAACATGCCCTTTGAACCGCGTAAAGCGGCTATCTAACAACGGACCGAGCTGTCATTCGACCTACGGTGTTAGGCACCCCCAAGTCAGTCGGCGATGGAATGAGAAAACAAGTGACCATCGGCCTCGGCGTTTCTGCGATTAATCATGGTCACCCGTACGCCGAAGCTCGACCAGATGGAATCTCCCGTTGCATGCAGCCGATATCGCAAGACGCGCCGATTGAAGCCGCTGATCCAAGAACAGCGGTCGCATCTCCTGTTAAAAACGGACGGATGTGTGTTGGATACCCTTGGCCATACACACGCAACGTGCGATCGACTCCCTGCGGCTGATCTGCAGCCAAGCCGGCAGCCATCGCCCGACAACGGCAACAGGTGCATATCGGGGATCAATCCAACCCATGCGATGCAGCTACCTTAGTTGGCAATGGAAATAGATGGCATGAACAACAACGCCTCCGTAGCCAAGCATCGGCAAAAAATTGTTTCTCATCATCTGTGCACCCGGTTTCAACAGGGAGGGGCTGCTCGAAATCAAAGCCCGTGCTGCACGCACAGGAAAGGAGACAAGGCGACATGGGCCTTGTCAGTGCTTCAACATTGGCCAACGTCAGCCCTCGTGGCTCACATTTCAAAGAGAGCGAAAGGGAAAAGAAAAGAAAAAACGTGCCTTTACTCATGAGAGTCCACTACCTTGGCCAAACGGCTTCACATGCCAAAATTTACAAGGGATACACAGCTCCTCTCGTCGACGAATAGCTTCTCTAGAATCCTTCTTTGCAGATGCCTGCATGGCTCACACCCCCTTCGTCGTGCAGCCAAAACCGTCAGGCATTAGCGGTACTAACGGAGCCTACGCTATTGCCAACTATCTATCTGCCTTGTGATGCCATTCACCCACTCTGCTACCAAGTATGCTTGTAAGCAAGCAGCCTTCAGCTCTGACCGGACTCGCCTAATAACTCCGTACAGCCCTCTTCTGACTCGGAGAATTTGCCATGGATCCAAGATATCAGCTGTAACATTCTGACGGCTGCGCTTGGCAGCTCCTCATTGTCACAAGGTCCCCTCTCCATTGCCACATTCTCACCACGCTGGCTGTCACTAGCCTTCTTCCCTTTGGACAGGCTACGCGCCAAGTGTCGAGAACCGGATTGCTAAGCTATTGGAGAACCAGCCAAGCCTCTCCCGCGGCCTTCTCCGAATTCGTGTCGTTCAATCAAGCCTCCCACGTGAAGCTCTGCATGTCTCACCACAGCCGCACTTTTCCTTTTTGTCATGTAATTACAATGTATCATGATGCTGTAAAAATTTGGGTCACTTGGTACACGACGTCACAACTGGAGTGGACAGGATACACGGCTTAAGCTGCACCAAGGACTCGGTCTTTTATTGCAATGCCAGATTTTACTCTTTGAATTTATTGGCAAGATTAACTAAGGTACATCTTCAGTAGTCTATTAGAAAAGGGAATATGCGTTTCCTCCCAAAGCGCACTGCTTGACAAGGCACTCATTACCAACCCTTCCAGATATCGTAGCCTCTGCCCATCTCATTCCATGGAAAGGAGGGAAAATCTCAAAAGACAAACTTGCCAACCTTTTCTTTTTCAACGAATTTCCATGCCTCCCCTGCAGAAGCACGCACAAAGGAAAAATAAGAAAATGGCATGGAATCCTCCATGCATGCATGAAACACTATTGGCTGCCCACTCTACTGGGCGAAAGGATATCATGACACTCGCGTGGACTCATCTCTCCCGTCTTGATGTATGTAACAAACCCAGAACAAAGAGAAGAAAAGGGCTGGATCGACTCACGATCTCATATCCCATATATGCTCTGTAATAAAAATGTCGTATTTGCAAAGAAACACCGACCAGCCATCCAAGTGTAAAAAGGGCAAGGCGGTGGGCCTCGCAAAACACTAAAGGAAAAAAGGACAATATTCAACCTCCAGTAGAACGCCTGCCGGGCTGACTCTCCATCTTTGGGTCGTTCGGCTCTTTGCTCCAACTCCAATGCGTGCGATGCCGGCTCTTATTCCCACCTGAACAGTGCACCGACCCATAGAAAACAACCACCGAAAAGAAAAAGAGAATAGTAGACCGCGAGGTATAAAATCAGGGAGGTTATGATGAGTTCGCTCTCCGGATGAGATGCGAAAATGTCGAGGGGAACAAGAAAAAAGAAAGCCACTTCGCTCCACTCCTGATTCTATGAATTAAAAATATGAGGAAAACAAACGAGGTTCGGGAGTAAGATGGTTGATATAGGGCGGATTTCTGGAGAACAGTGGCTTAGTAGCCAGGTTGACCAGGCATCTTGCCCAACGAGTGAGAGCCGTGAGACTTTGGTGGAAGATGGTTATGACAGAAGATCTTGCTCCCGCCCTTGCCGCCGTAATCCTTCTTGGTCACATCGATCACAACCTTGGGATCATCGTACGACTCGAGTTGGCAACACTCAATATTCTTGACCCATCGATTGGTGATGACCTCGTAGATGCTGATACGGCTGTTGGGATTGGGGTTGAGCATCTGCAGCAGAATGCGTCGCAGAGCCGGAGGGTTAACGCCGACATCGAGAGCGTAGCAGTTGGGATAGTCCGTGTCCGTGATGACAGCGTCTTTTTCTTCCTCGTGCTTCTTGTTCCACTTATTCCAGCCCGTCACTAGCTTGTCGTAGTGCAGGTTGCCGGCTTCAGCCCTGGACCAAATGGCACCGCCAAAAGTCATGTAGATCATAACAATGGCGGCGCTCCACACGTCCAAGGCTCGCGGGTCGTAGTCTGCATTCTTCAACAGCACTTCAGGCGCAATATAGGGCTCGCTGCCACAAATGCCCGGGCGGCAGAGCCGGATCTCGCCCATGTTCTTACCACATTGGCCGCCGGATTCGCGAAGGCCTGGGTGGGTGCCGCAAAAGACTTCAGAAACGCCGAAATCGGTGATTTTCAGCTTGCTGTCCTTTGTGATGAGCAGGTTCTCGAGCTTGATGTCACGATGGGCGATGCCGTTGGCATGGAGATAGTTGACGCCCTGGATGAGCTGCTTGAAGAGGCATAGGCGGTCCTTAAGCTTAGCCTCACCCTTCAGATGGCCCTTCTGCACAAGGCTAAACAGGTCACCCTCGGAGCAGTATTCCATGACGTGGTTCCAGCGTCCGTGATCTGAGCAGAGTCGGACAGTCTCGACAATGTTGGGATGGTGCAGGCTTTTGCCGATGCTGAATTCCGACTTGATCTTCTTGTCGTAGTCCTCCTTGCTCTCCCTGCCTGACTTGCCCCGGAACTCCTTGACGGCATACATTTCGGTGGGGAAGCCCTTGCGCACCATGAGAGAGACTTTGGAAGCGGCGCCCTTTCCAAGATGCTTACCATGCCGGCCCAAAAGCTTGCTCTGGTACTCGAATTCATCCTGCAGCACCGCGACATCCACATTGAAATCGTCGGGCAGGCTCAAACTCATGCGGCGTGCCTTGGCGCCTGTTCCGGCATCGGGAGGCATCGCCCAGGGCTGTCGCTCGGGAGGATACGTCTGGTCTCCGGCATTGATCTTGGCGTGCGGATGAGGAACCGGCCCACGGTTTCCAGCGTCAAAGCTGTTGGCTCGGCGCGACGCTTTGTTAGGAGGGCGCCCAGCAGTACGGCCGACGGTTGTGCCGACAAAGTTCACAGCTCGCCCCCGCAGGCTAAATCCGGTTGATGCACGATTCTTCTTCTTGAGATCGGCCTCGTCAAGAGACACCTTATCCGCCTGCACCATTTCGAGAGGCGGTGCCCCGGGAGATGGAGGCGAATTAGACCGAGTAGTCGTGTTAGACGATCTTGTAAAAGAGAAGCGACTTGAGCGAGTAGTTGGGCGGGCGCCGCCTGTAGGGGGTCGTTGCAGATAGGAAGACTCCGAGGGCGTAGGCGATCCAGATTCAAAGACCGGGGCGTCTTGCGCGCCGGGGCGGCGAAAGAAATTCGTCATTGTGCCTCTGATACTGGTAGTTGAAAGTCGACCCGAGCGTTGCGCTGGTGGGGGGAGTTCTTGAAAAGAAGGTCGGCTCGACGTGGGGGTCAAATCTATAAGAGACTTGTTGCTATTGCTGATGCTGCGTGCAAGCTCAGATGAAGCTGTGCCTGGCTTTGAAACTGAGACAGGTGGTACGGATGTAGGGGAGAGGAGGCTGCTAGAGGTTGGTCTAGAGGTCGGTCTAGAGGTTGGTCTGGAGGTCGGTCTCAGAGTTGGGATCGAGTTCAAGGGCGCAACAGAGGCTGCGACTGTCGCTGTTTTGCGCGAAGACGAAGAGAGGATAGCGGCCTTGCCTGCAGATGTGACGGCGCCGGCAGGGTGCTGCTGATGCAGAACTTGGTCTGACTGTGTGTTGAAACTGCTGCGGTCGTCCTGATCCTGGTCTTGCGCATTCCTCAGCGAGGTAAAATCTTGCGATTGGCGGCCGCTGGTGGGTGTAACTGGCTCAATGGGGCCCTCGCTTTCCGTCTCGTCACCCTCGAGGATTGGATCTGGAAGATCGATTGGTTGGCGGGGAGGCGAACCGGCGTTGGAGTAGTTGCTAGTATCAGAGGAGTATTGAAGGGATTGCGCGCAATTGTTCTCTAGGAGCAGTTGCAGATTCGGGGTTAGCAAGAAAAAGAAGAAGGAAGTCTAAGAAAGAAGAAGAAAAGAAAAATAAATAAATAAATAAGAAAAATAAAAATAAAAATCAAGCCGGCTTGCTCAAGGGAAGTAGGGAATAGGCAAGGCAAGAGTATAAGATAAAATAGGTATATAGGTAGGTAGCAAGAGTGTAAACAAGAGGTGGAATGTTGGAGCGAATTATTCAGCAGGAGGCGCAAATGGTGGTGTTGAAGAAGACGATATGCGCGCCAAGAGAAAAAACCTGCAGCGCAGAAAGAGGCGTTTGCGGGTGCCACAGAAGCCTCTTTTTGAATGGAGGGAAGAAGGAGGGGGAAACAAAAGAGACAAAAAGGGAAATAGAGAAATCGCCATTGAAATCAATGCATTCAGGCTTATCTAAGGTAACAGAATGGATCAAATGCAAATAAGTCACTCACTGTCTGGAGCCGGAATTGGCTGGGGTGCTGCTGGCGGCGCTACTGGCGCTGAAGCTGTAGGAACCAGCATCCCCGGACCTGCTGAAAGCGCCATAGCTCTGGCGGTTGGTTTGGCAGCTGGAGGGCCTGCTAGGATTGTCTGGAGTGGACTGGAGCTCCACTGTTCTGGAAGCGAGCAAGCGGTGGTACAGCACCTGTGCGTAATCGTAAGGCGCCGCTTGTGCCTCGAATCGAAAAAGCTGCGTCTGGTGTGCTTCGCTAGCGTCTAGGCGCGGTCTTGGGAGTCGAATCAGGATGTCGCTGGTGCTTCTCTAGAAGCGTTCGATTCGGGGGACGATCCTGCTGGGAGGGATCTCTGGGGCGGGACTGCGACGTAATTGGGCTGGCGATTTAACCACTCAGCAGCAAACAGGCTCGGGCTGTGATGACGAAAAGATTCAAGTCCGCGGTGTTGCCGAGAGTTGGCTTTGGTTCCCACGGGTAAATCTTTTGTTGGTTTTTGGACACCGAAGGAGAAAGCGGCCGAGGAGGGGGTTTGCTGTTGGAGATGTGCTAGATGTGCCTCAGAATAGAACAAAACCTACTAGCTTGGAGATGGCGACGTCAAAGTTTCGTTTCAAGCCGGTGGCGGAGATGTGTGGAGTTTAACGGTATGTTATCGGAGCGTTGAACCTCAGGCCCTGTTCTTGTTCCCATTCCCACTCCCTCAATCTTTTTTTCTTGTCCCGTTTGCTTCGTTTATTGCTAATGATTGAATCTGCGATTTTCCTCTTTGGCCTTTTCGCGTTGATGCGTCGGTCGTATAGCGGGCTTTTTCGCAGCGGCAAAGTGTCCCCACCGAGGCTTTTATATCACTTGGAGGTGGGCTGTAAGCCGATGCTTGGAGAGTTGTATGTTGCGTGAATCAAGTCGGTGAAGGTGATGAGATGTCTTGGTGTCGATATGAAAAGGAGCGGATAGGCAAAGGATTTATATATGTTGGCCTTGGTGGTGATAACAGTCATGAAAGTATAAGTGAGTAAGGTTGGTGTATCAAGGTTTGTAGCAGAACTGGTGAATCAAGAAAGAGAAGGGGAATTAAAAATAAAAACTTGAGCAGAGAACAAGATAGAGAGAAAACTAAAAGGTGGAGAAGCTTTCCCTCGTTATTCGCCTCTCTTCTTAGCCAAGACAAGAAGAGAGAGAAGTGGTCAAAAGCGTGGGAGGTGGAGGCATTTAATAAAAAACAATGGACAATGTCCAAATCGAGGCGACTCTAGAAGCCAATCTAGAGGGGGTGAAGGGGAACATCCGCGGAGTGTGCAGAGTGTTCGAGGTACAAGTACACGGTACAGAGGACCTCGCCCCAGTACAGGATACAACGCACAAAGTACGTACCCGGCTCGTCGTCCCTTGTGTTCGATGCCAAGGCCCGTTAGCACCATGGCAATCTGGCCTAGGCGCTGGGCTTGACTTACAAGTTCCTTAGCATGAGGGTATTGAATCTTTTGCGTGCACAGAAAGTTGTGCCACAAGGGCCAAGCAAGGCACCTGATTCAGTGTGCTGTACAGTACAGAGCAGCGTGGATGATGTTCGTTTCATCTTATCAGCACCTTAGGTACGTACGACATAAGGTTTTAGGTGCTATAGGTTCCAATTGACGAGGCCGGGTAAATGTACGTGCTTGTATACAATGCCGAGAACTGCGAGCTCCCACGAGCCCAACAGAGTCTCGGCGTGCGTCGAACTAGATGTCTTTGTACATGCTACGAAGCATCGCTCAAGCAAGTTATGAAGCTTGAACATGCAGCATGCCCTGGCATAATGTGGGAGACGCGGAGCTGCACTCCATGCAGTACGTGTACTCGGTACGTACCATCATCGGCGCCAAGTTTTGCTTCGCTTCGCTCTTCGCTCCCTGAGGACTCAAAATACTACCCAGGTAAGACCTGCGCACCTCCAATCATGAAAAATGCAATTCTAACCGCAGTGGGTAGTTTAATGCCATGCCTTGGTCTATTTTAGACTCAAACCCTCACACAAAAAGAAATGAGAAAAAATCTCACCTTGGGTATTTACAAACTTAGATATTTGAGGATGTTCTACCACGTAACCCTCCTCCATTGTAGACAATTCCCATTCATCACCTCGTAGGTACCTTGCGAGCTGCCTTATGTGATTTATCAATCAATTCGATTCACTGTAGAGGAAGTACGAGGTACTTACCTGTATGCGGTCAAGTGCTTAGGAGAGAAATGTGCAGGTGCTCGCAAATGCACCTGCTCTGTATCAAGAAGCTGAAGAATCTTGGAGGGCTGCAGCTGCAAAATACCAAGGTACATGCATCTCTCCAGATTTTCTCCTCTTCCAGTCTTCATCATCTGCACACCAATGCAACCACGACTCCCAACTGGGCGACCGACCTGACCTCATATCCGCATCTCTATTCGCCAGCCTAGCCTATGACGGCGATACTTACTCTCTCTCTCTCTCTCTCTCTCTCTCTTCCCCTGCTGGGGGTGCGCGCGTATCGCTGCGCTATTCGCAGTACAGTAGGGCTTCCATTCTCCGTTCTGTCTCGCTCCAATATCCCCTTCCCCAACCACCATCTTTCGCTTGGGTCGTCGAGCCTTGGCACATATCTCCAAGTGCTGGCTATTCCGTACTAACACCTACTACTGCTCTTAGTGAACCCCCAGCAACAGGTTCTTTGAGCCCGGCCCAAAGAAGGCATGTTTGATCGCCGCTTGGCGTTATGAATGGAGGTCCGTACGAGTATACGAAGTACATGGCGCACTGTACTCCGTACTGATTGTTTGTTGGTGCTGATCTGCCCGATACAGGTATTACTGGTACCTGTACGGAATGAGTCCACCGTACGGTACGCGGAATACCCTTGTGTGTCCCAGCATCACGGCACCCGGCAAATATCCATATGGAATCCAGGACTCTGTATGGCTTTGCCCATCCTACGGGAACATTTGTTCGCCTCGATTTGTACTGAGGCCCTTTTTGGCACAAGCAAAACGGCACAGACATGGAATGAGTCGCTCTTATGTTTGATTCTTCTCAGCAATGGCAATCGGGTGGAATTTCACCGATCGCTGTCCATTGCCCCTTCTGACGGCATCAGCCAAGGGATCGACATAACGCTTCGATTCTCCCCAGCCCAGCCCAGTCGAGCCAGGGCTCATAGCTCGATTTCAAGCCATCCTTACGAGCATAGGTACGAAGTACTTGTCCTTGCAAGCACCATCGGTACCTTTTGATTTGCAGCCATTCTAGCTTACTTGTACTGTGCAAGTAAGGAGCGCAGGCGCATTATGCTCTCACAGCAACGCGCGCTGGACCCCCTTTCGGCGCCGGTGCACAGTCCCCGTGTCCAGTGTCAGCTCGCCATCGGCCTCGCTATTTATGCTACTCCGGATGCCGTACAGGTGATTCATCAATGATATTGCCCCCTTCCGAGATACCAACAGCATGCCACCAGGCCGTATATCGCCATTATATGTACTAAAGCAATGAGGAACACACGATGGCAGCACCGTTACCTTGCTACCGAGTTTTACTTCTGCTCAATTACTTGGTACTCGTATAACTGGTTGACGCTTCTTGAAGCCACTGGGCTTCCCCTGCTACTATAAAATTCGCGTCTCTAATCGCACATGTGCGCCTCGAAACAGTCACTTTTCTCGGCCAGTTCACAAGACAAGGCATTCGGCGCTAAAACCTAATCAAGCTCCTGATTATCTGTGGTCATCTTCTTGAAGCCGGCCAACCGCTGTTTCATGCTTTGACTGCTGCAGGAGCACGGTGCGCCTCACATGCCACCGCATGCCACCAAGCAGAATGAGAAAAAGAGACGCATGGGGCGCTTCAATCGCAGCAGCACTTGCTTGTACTCGTATACAAGTATGTACAGTACAGCTGCAGGTAATCCCAGCAGCTAACCACGACCTGCTAGTAATCACCCCTGGTCGGGACCCCCCTTTCCCCCTTCTCCGATCCAGTCGGCCGCAGAGCCTATCTGGTCGCTGGAAACCATCCGTAGGAGCAAAAGCCGAAGCAGCAAAATTGCAACTCCAGGCCAAAGTAGGATTGACAAGGGATCCAGTAATAAGACGCTCGACGAATGGGCATCGTATCCAACGCAGGGTCTCAGAATGGCCAAGGATGAGAGGATTTAATTATAGCACCTTGGTTCAAGCAGCAACGAGTCACGAGCATCATCATATTTGACCTATAAACATCCATGTCCCGTAATGGGGGGACCCGTCGGCAAGAAGCGAAAATGACGCTCGCCATCGGATTCTCAGTACTGCAAGGTACAGCATACTTGGGTCTATGCATTGATGGCTGTGCTTCCACTTGCTCGATGCTTGTACCGAGTACGGAACAAAGCTACCGGCAACGGAACACGCCGTCCAGACATTGTACACGGGTCCTACAGTAGGAGCAGTGATGATGCTCCGCTTCAATTGATGCCCCCGTGGGAACGGCAATGGATCACAAGCGGATCACCGAGAATGGATCAAAGTGCAGCAAGCCAGCAGCTAGCCGGCCAGCTCGCCAAGTTTAGGTCGCCCGGTTTCCTTCAGTCCGCTTCATATTTCATCGTCTGTAAAGCGGTGCCTTTGCCTCCACCTACGGCAGCCAACGCTATTCCCTAAGCCCTTTCACTTGCCGACCATTGACGCATGTGCTTGTACAAGTTCGGACTGTCAACGTGAAGTCCATGATCTGTACATCGCTATTGGATATGGCCGGCTCAATCGGCACCAAAAAGCACCTCCAGCAAAGCAGGCAAGGAAGCATCCCCAAGCTAGCCTAGATATGCCAGGCGTCCATTCGGTAACAGACGGTATTAAGAAGCGATGGGCCAAGCCCGCGCTTTTCGCGCCTCTCTGGATTTTCTTTCCCGCGCAGTTCTCAGCATTAGGCGAGGCTCTTGTTGACGTGCCAATACTGATATCATGCATCGATATGGAGGACAGAGAGAGAATTATGCTCGTACACCAAGGGACGGGTCAGGCTGCCTTGTTTTTTCATGACGCGCTGCTACGAAATGTAGCGCTACGTTCGGCCGCACGGGCAGCGGCGTCATAGTTCATGCTCTCCCAGATTCACCCGTTGAACGGATCGGCGATAGTGCAAGCCACGATGGGATGAAGCAGCCCGAGCAGTAAGAGGAAAAGTCAATCATGTTGGCATATCCCTACGATCATTTACCAAACCAAGCTGAAGGATTGGCATCTTCAACCTGATCATGAACAAGGCTCCTCTCTGCCTGAAACAGCTCCAGATGCTTCGTACAAAGTACAACGCGATGATTCCTTGGAATGCAGCGGAGAGGGGCCTCTTGATCCTCCTGCTCCCCTCCAATTGGCTTTTGGGTGCCACTGGATTTAGAGTTGTTTGGATTAAGGACGATAAGTCTTAGACAAGACTTTAAGCTACCCTGGCGTTTATCCACTGACTAATTCTTCCTCGTCAAGATGATTCGGCATCCACCAGTACTCTTCTTATCGCGCATCACGGCCGAGACAAACGTGTACCTAGTACTCTGTACAGAGAAACAGGTATCGTTCTGGGACACAGAAGCATCTCGTCAGACGATGGGTCTTCTATTTTCGTGTTTCTGCTTTCTCCTTTCTTCTGATTGGGTACTAAACACGTCTCTAAGCGGCGACTGTTGAGTACATCTTTTCTTAATGCTTTTCTCTTCTCATTGATATCGTGCTATGCGATTCACTTTCAATTGCGAATGAAGAAACGGGAGCTCCAATGTTTGCGCAATTAATTTCAGGTGCGCAGTACAGAGAAGATGGACAAGACGCTGAGGACTCCACACTAATTCGGAAGCATGCCCGCTTCTATAACGATGTGCCAAGGGGGGCTCCTATTTCAGGTACCGTTTGCTTGGTGGAGACTCAAATAACCGTGGACGTTTTCCCCTTTCGCATCTCATCAAAAGCGACAGCGACCCGACATCGCGATATCGGCGCTCAGCAATGACCCAAACTGGGCACTTGGTTCTTCTTTGAACCGAGGATTATCACTCTCCACTCATCGTTTGAAGGCGAGATTATATCATCTGCTGTCGACTTACGTTGAAGGGGACAGGGATGAGGCTTGACAAGTTGTCCCCGCATGGGGCATCATGAAAGATTGCTACAACCATCTGAGTGCTGCTGTTGCCTCTAGTTGCAGTGCTCCCACTAATACGCGTGCTGCTGCTTATGTAGCTCCCATTCGTGGCATGCTGAATTGGCCGCACCACAGTTCTCACAACCAGTGTCCGATTTGATACTCGGCTTGGCCTCAAGACGCCCTGTGGACATTGACCCTTGTTTCAGAGACTTGAATCATGGATTTTTTCTTGTACGAGTATAATCCTCCTTCCTACGGCTCTTGAGAAGGGCGATTCGCCTTCTTTCTGGGCAGACTTACGAATATAAGACATGGTCCACAACTCCAGCCGGCAAGTAGCATTGCCAAGACGACCGCCAAGAACACCAGGGATGGGCTATGAGATGAACATCTTTTAGTTGAAGATACCTGTTTGCCTATGCCCTTTTGAAAACCGCTGGCATTCTGGAGCCCGGAGCCCGCTTGATCGACATAGATTCGGCCCACACTATCATCTAAAGATAGGTATCACAGTTTTGAGATGCGTCGTGCTCGAAACTAACAGTTCAGTGGATACACCAGACGTCCATTTTGTCATCTGATGGATTCTCCGCCTTGCTACCCAAGAGGCCGACTTAGTTTACTGGTCCGAGTGTATTAGAGTTGGATTCGTGATGAATATGGCTAGACCGTAGCGCTGTGGATGTGTCTCCCATCCTGTGAGAGGGAAGAAGCGCCAAGCCACGCGATTCCCGTGATGCAAACTAACGGAACGGCAGATAAGTACACGTTGTATAGAGTAAGGGGGCAATCTTTCATCTAAGTCTGTCTCACCTGGTTAGCTGTGATTCATGGCAGCAATCGGCTTCCTTACTTGCAAGCAGCCAGGCTTATCTATGTCTCCTCCAATTTGACTGCTGGAGCGCCTAGAGACTCTCATGGATGCGCATCCACGAGGCGCATTCTGTTTCCTCCAAGAGGCTAACAACGTGTGCTTGGTGGTTACTGGTATATTCTCACATCGGAAGACTTTTCTCCCATCCCCCCTTTTTCCAGAAGGCTTCAAGTCACGCATCTGTACACCATACGTGGCACAAAGATGTTAGTCGGCGACTCAGGTGATCCTACGGTGCTCCTTCGATCGATTAACGGAGATTGGCGTCTGCCGAGCAATTCAGGTCTGACTTAGGACTGCGACTTGAAAACTGATCTCCATTTGCTCCCGCTTAGGATTGCTCGTTTCGCCAAGTGGCATGGAGTATCTTGGCATGTCGTACCGAGGCCATCTGATGGTGGTGCTGTGTCTAGACAAACATTCCGCAACCAAGACGATGTATTACATGACGGCTCTCCACTATTGATTGGTATCGTAACGTCCGGATGTACATCTTGTCGCTGGGATTTCAATGATAAGCCGAATATCATATCTCCATCACTGTTAATTATTGGATACCTGATAATTGGACTCGCATCTTCGCCATACGATCATTTGGCCTGGCAGTTTCACAGGCGGCTCGAGTAACTCGAATGCCAGCCTGTGAGTTGCGCAGGCTACAGATCTTGGCATCCTGATCTAAGATCTTGGCGCTATTAGCAAGCGAGACAATGATGCGTCCAATTGTCACTCTTGTTTTCCGACAAATCTGTCCCTCTCGACTTCTCATCCGAGGTTTCTGGTCATAGTGTTTCACGCCAGTCGTCTAAGCAGGAGATTCAAGAACTATTGGGCTTCTATTACTGGCTCGCTTGGAGTAGACTCGTTCCCTTGTAGCAGCAGCTGGTGTTACTCTTAACCATCATGCCGTGTGAGACAATCAGCCACGTTTGAGTGCAAACAGACGGAAGGAAAGAGACGTGTGCTACGTGTGATTCCGAAGGTTCGATATTGAATCATCTACCTGCTTCCTAAACGAAACAAAGCAAGCAATGCGAGCTATCGTATGCATCCGCCTGCTGGATGAAGTGTGTGAAGTTGGCTCAGCGAACAGTGTATTTTCGGCCACGGAAATCTCTATATGGCAAAAAGAAGATGCAAATAAGCCACAGAGGTTGTTTCGTTCAAATTCATGCCGTTTGCACCAGAAATTCCCGGAGTTGGTGGCCCATCAGGTATCTCGTGTTGATTAAACGTGCCGATTGGGTCTATACCAATTCGGAGCTTTGGCCCTGCAGGTTAGCTTAAGGCGTTGCTCACAGAGTGAAGACCTGGAAAGACTTCTCGATATCCCATCTATGGGTACCATTTCGGCATTATCTTCATCTGCCCAGGCGGCTTCGGTTTCGCCTACAGCTTCTAGCTCTCCAAACAAACATGACGAGATAGTTTCCAAAACTGGATGCTTTGACTCTAACAAATAACCGGTCTCGTCAACTACGGAGCATGAGAAAGAAATGACGGTGACGCCTTTCAGGAAGCCTGTTAGGTATATATATTGCCTTATATATACTGTTACTCTTCGCCTCGGCTTCGCGCTCTACTCCGCTCTACTCTACTCTGGTGGCAAGGAGCTGCGCCTTTGCGTTGATTGCGGGTTTCATTTATAAGCCCGCCCGCCGTACGGTGGAGAGCGGCGGCGTGGGGCCGCCAACGGGACTTTTCCCGCTTCCACTGCCTTTTCGTGTCTAAGCCACAGCCGGTGGGAAACCTCCCGCAGCTCTCAGTTGGAAAGGATTTGTGATGGCTAGCCTGATCCTGACGCTGCTCGCAAACTGTGACGATTTGACTCTTCTTGATTTCTAACCAAAGTGTCCCTCTCTTGTCCGGAATCACTATTTATATTCCCAATGGCACCTGTGTTGCAATTGTTACCACCATCATTCGCCGTCTTCTCTCAAATATCGAATAGAGAATTCCCTCCCTTGCTAAAAGTCACCTACTTTTGAATCAACATGTCTGAAGAATCACCTATCACCTTGTCTGTGGGGACTCATACCTGGTTCCCAAGCGATGAAGCCAAACTACAGAGCATCATTTCCATTATGCGTACTCACAACATTTCAATTCTAGACACGGCTAGATTATATGTAAGATCCTAACTTGGACTCATCTACGTGTCGATTTGTTAGAAAGAAGGACTAATGCATTTGAGCAGGGAGGTGGAGCATCAGAGATGGCTATTGGAAGCTTACGCTTGGGTCCAGAGTTTTCTGTTGATACCAAGGCGCCAACAGGCTTTGCAAGTGGCTTTGCGGACAAGATTGAAGAATCAGCTGAGCAGAGTTTGGCGGCACTGCAGACTCAAAGAGTATAGCCAGCCTCTCAAGTACTTCTTTCTAAGTTCTAGAATACTGACATGTCTTCTAGGTGCGAACATATCTCCTTCATGGAGCTGATGAAACTGTTTCGTTTGAGAAGCAAATGGAAGCCATTCAGAAGCTCTATGAAAAGGGAAGCTTTGAGAGGTTTGGCATCTCCAACTTTAGCCGCGAGCAGATCCTCAGCATTTACAACATTGCCAAGTCAAAGGGCTATGTGTTGCCGAGCGTTTTCCAAACCAGTTATAGCCTTGCTGCTCGTCACCATGAGACTGAGCTGTTTCCAATGCTGAGGAAGCTCGGGTTTTCCATCCAGGCATATTCCCCCATGGCAGGTGGCTTCTTAGCCAAGACTCCAGAGTACATCGAACAGGGCCTGGGGAGCTGGAATCCCGACACGGCGACTGGCAAATTTTCACGTGGTCTCTTCTATAAGCCGTCATACATGAAGATGCTTGGAGAGTTTGGAACACTGTCTGAGAAATCGGGCATTAGCCGAGCCGGCCTGGCATACAGATGGGTGAGACATCACTCTGGTCTCAAGAGCCACTCGGGCGATGAGATGATTATCGGTGCTTCAACCTCGGACCAACTAGCCGACACAATGAAGGAACTCGAGGGCGGTCCCTTGGAGCCATGGATTGTTCAGCGCATCGACGAGCTTTGGGAGTTGGTTAAAGATGAAGAGGTAATTGACAACCTGAAGAACACCCGTAAGGTATTTGGGTGATTGCAAGGCGTAACAAGACAAAAGCAACGTCAATCTCAACAGAATGATGAGATGATTGATTCATGATGGTTTTCAGGAATGGGAAAGTCTCAGAGTTTGATGTTGGATAGCATTAAGATTAAGTATTTGAGTATTCAAGCTCCTAATTGAGTACTTGGATATGTTGGCATTCCTCGTCGTGATAATTTGGAACGTCATAAGATAAGGGGCAGCCAGCAAACGCTGACAGTAAATGTCCCCACAGAAGGTCATGAGAAAAATATATACAAAGAGCATCAATAGATGCAGTCGTAGAGTACCTACTGCCGTAAGTAACCCGTATGCAATATATACATATGAAAGGTATAATGGGCCATGGAATTTCGTTCATACGTCTTGGTGCTGTAGATGGAACTCGCGCGTAATGACTATGCCGCTGGGCTGAACAACGTCTCCTCCTACAGAGACATTTGTGAGCTCAATGCGTGGTACGTCCGGCGTCTCCTTGACAGGCACGCTATGCTCCGAGCCATCGTCTGTAAGATGCGCAAACGGATGCTCATCCGTCTCGTTGGCGGTGCTGTACGCTCGGGAATGAGAAGTTGCGGTCACGAATCGGCTATCTCTTTGCCAAGTTCGGGGAGCATCCCTGTGATGAAGGCTCATCCTTAACGTACCACTCGACGGCTGCTGCTTCTTTGAAGGGAGCGACGAGAGGCTGAAGATGCCAAAGGTGAATCTGCTTAGTACTGGCCTTAGGAAGGGAAGACAAGCTATAGGAAGACAAAGAATTAGCGAAACACTTCGATAATAATTTTCGATGATGCCGATAATGATGTTGGGTGTATCAGTGCTTGCTTACCGCAGAAAATGGCCACGTTTCCTTCGAGAACAGACCAGAGAGCAATATCGACGAAATTCCAGGTGATATCCGGACTGGTCAAGTTACCTTGGAGAAGGTAGTGAAGACGCACGATGGAGACGATTGTGACACTGTAAATTGGTCAGAAAACCTGATCATCAGGAAGCCAAGGTTGAGATAGGGAGTGAAATATTGGCCACTTACAAGAGTCCCACGAGAAAAATCCCTGCAAGAGCCCATTTTTGCCCCTTGGGAAGCTGCAGCTTTGTGATATATGGAAGAGGCAAAGCAAGCATCAAAACGTCGGTGACTATGGTTGGGATTGCATTTCCGTAGAAGAATTTGACCGAATCCACGGTGCAGCTGTATTGGTCTGGCTGTAAAGGATGCGTCGGGTTGAAGCGGTTCCACCAAGCGCTGGTGGGTTGGCATTGAAAGATAGTCACAAGGATCTTCAACTACCAGTTAGCAAATTCTTGGCGGCTTTTACTTGCATTCCGGGCTCAAAGACTCACGACAGCAGTAGCCCACAGCAAGACTATGACGGCTAGGATGTAGATAGGAATCTTGACAGAGCTTCTGATCTTGAAGGAACGCCAATAGAAGGCAAGGATGGACCATTTAACGCATGCAATGGTCACGAAATATCCCAATTCGGCGATGAACAGTCCAATTGCCCACGCGTATTGTGCGTCTGGGGGGTCGGTCCAAACATGTTTGCCGAGGCCACGGCTGACAGCTGGTGAAGTGTTAGTGTTGTGAAGAAGAAAAAGGGTGAAGTGTTGACACTTGGAATTATACTGACCGTATACACCCATCCCAAAGACATGAGCGCAGGAGGGAACCTAAGTAATCATCAGCATCATTTCTACCTAATTAGAGATCAGAGGCACGTACTAGAGCCGCAATAATGAGCCAGTCATCTATCCATAGGCTAATATTCTTCATGCGACGGCTTAAAACTCGTAGCCCGACGACAATGACTGCTAAAATCCATGTAACGATCGAGGTTACCATGATGGAAGCCCTCCTGCTCTCGTCGAGATTGATCCCATCGGGAGGCGGAGGAAGTGTGGCCATGGTTGGTGGTATGTGGCGGCGTAGTCTCTGTTGGCTTTCGTACTTGATCGAGAAAAGGAGAGACTATAAGGGTGACGGCTCGCGGGCCGTTACTGGGGGGGGAAACAGATAATGAAGGATTTGAAGAAGAGCGCCCTTCCGCCATCCCCTTTGATACAGTGAAACGGATGGCCTTGAAGGAACTGGTTTAGACTAGGCCGTCTTCAAAACAGTCCTTGTGATGCGCTCAAACTCCTAGAGCCCAATCCTGAACGTTTGGACTAGGTCAGAGCCAAGCCCACGAAACAAAAAGGCATAAAACGAGGCGCAAACGGACACCTCACGATGGACCGTCTCCCGTCCAGACTATAACGATTCCTCTCCGCGGGTCCGAGACCCTAAAAGCTCGCCGCCACCATGAAGAAAAAAAGCCCACCTTGAATATAGTTCGGTGGTTAAGAGAATTAGAGCCGTCGTCGGTCTCGCCATTGCTGACGCCGGCCTGCGCCATGCCCGATTTCATCACATCTCCCCACTCACAAGTGGCATATGTCAAATCCAGCAGTGAAAGTATTTGAGTTGATCAACATGGCCCTGAGCGAGTCCAGGGCGGCAGGTGAAGCCAGTGGCTAGTTTGCCGATCTCGAGTAAGGTGAAGCACATGTGGGAGACGATCTAACTGCTCGAGATGCCTGACAGCCATGCGCTAAGGATTAGGTTGGCTTTGGTGGAATTGGCATCGGCAGAAGGCCATTGGGGCTATTGGCATGGCTAGCAGGGAAGATGCCTGGCCTGTTAGTTCAGCTGTCGAGGGGATGAAGATGTGGGAATACAGACTCGAACGATGATTGGAGGTTTGTGATGGGATGACTGACCTTGTTGGTTTGTTGGTGCTTGATGGAGAAATGTTGGCGATGAGTGGAATCTACGAGTACGTCCTTTCCTCCTCCTTGTCGACAATGCTTCACGTGATTCCTAATCGACAGCATGCAACCTACAATGTATACAACACTTTGATATTGAATACCACTCTATAAGCTGACCACAAACTATCTACTATACATTTATTTGACTGCCTAATACCAAGACGACGATGTTCTTGGCATAACGCCGACACGGGCTCTTTTAGGCATTGCTACTCCTTGGTATTAGCAAATACGTCTCTATGTCGAGCCACTTGGAGGTAAGCAAGCAACATAGTCAAACAATAGCGAACGCCACTGAAAACTATGATAGTAATCCGAAAAATTTCAACTTTGCCGCAAGTCAGTATGCGGACCCGACTCATGCGCTTCGTTCTCGTATCCACTGCCGATCGACAGCTCGCTGTTTCTGTGCGTCTTCACTGCCGTGCCGAGGAACTACTCCACAAGGCAGAAGGAGCTGGAAAGAAAAAGAGCGAAGGAAGCTCTGGTTCCGTGGGGACGAGAAGAGCTGCATGCAATGGCCGATTCGTGCGGCCGACGATGCGGACGAGATTCTTGTCAATATCCGACAAGATGAGCTTGCGGTGGTTAATATCAGGTGGGCGAATGAATGCTTGGTCACTGGCGCATCATCGCCCGCGAGTAATGAGAGACAGATATTTGGACCGGTGATGGTCAAGCTCAACCGTTGGGCTAGCAACAGTGCCGGCCATCACCTCCATTGTTGGCAATCAGATTTGTCGATCTGATCCATCCTGGCCTTTGGATCGCTCCGCAGCAACGGCAGTAATCAGCGAGGTACCCGGCAATGATTTTCCCGGTGCTGCCACATGGGCTCACATTTACGGCCTCCATTGACCCGACAAGGGTTTGGTATGTAAAATTCATGTCTCGGTGGACCTTCATTAATCGGCCGATATGCACATGCTGGCAGTTCAGAGCCCTACCGCCGATCAGATTAAAAAAAATCCCCGGGTGGGTGAGATTCAACATGGAGAAGAACGCTATTTGTCAAATGAGATCTGCGGTTTGCGGTCATGTGGTATCAATGCGAAATCGATATGACGGCACAGCAAGATGAACTTTATTCCCGTCAATTAACTATTAGTTGAGACTCCAGAACCTTCCATGTTTGCGTGGAAGAATGCATTAGAGAGTGAGCTGGCAATGTAAATAGCCACCTTTTGTTGAGCTGCTTCAGCAAGCAGCCTTTTGTTGAGCTGATAGCTTAAGCTGGAACTATATATTCTAGCAAAGTAGCTAGATAGTTGCTGAAACCATCTTGCACCTTTTGTTTTCTCAAGTCCTTAGTTTAACCCGGCTCTTTGTAATAATCTGAGAATTCATGCAAAGGCCCTTCTAGGTGTATCTAGTCTTCATGGAGGGCCTGGATGGCTGTATGCCATGGAGAGATGCTATCAAAACGAAATCTCCGGAGACTCTCCTAACTTGGACAGTCTGCACATCGTCAGTAGGAATAGATCACAGCATGGTGGTGGGAATTATAAAATGAAATTAGAAATTTATATTGAAATTCCAAAGTTCATGCCATAGCCCAAACAGTGATGGCGATAATAAACCACCAAATTCGTCCAAACGTGATATCCAAGGCGCCTCTGACAATACTCCATCAAAATAGTATCCAGAACATGGCTAAAAAGATGGTCCCCTAGAAAAATGCATTACGCCGCTTTCCATATAAAGATGAGACTATTTCACGCTCGTCTAGGAAGTATCGCAACCTCATGAAAGCTTCTTCTGCATGAAATCTGCCAGCTCATCCAGTAACTCCACAGTCTCTGCCGGGCTTGCAATCCATGCTGTGGTTCCCACGCTCCGCGCCTTGAAGTCGTTTGATCCGGCACTCAAAAACTGATCTCCCACGTGGAGTGTGTTTTCGCCCTTGATGGCCGTCAGAGCTGCATCAGCTCCAGTGGTTGCCCCATTGCGTCTTCCGAACCACTGCTGGCAGACAGTCACACCCCAGCTCTTGTCACCAATATCAACAAAGACATCACGGCCACCGTTGAAGGCGCAAAAGGGAATTCCGCGGCGGCCCTGAGCGCCTTGGCCGGCCTGTTGCGAAGGAGCACCAAGGGCGGTTAGTTCCAGGATACGCTGTACAACCAATACCGTCTCTTCCAAGCTCTCTCGTGCAATGCGGATTTCGGGAGGGTTGGGGACGATTCCCACGGCGCGATCCTTTCGAACTATGATGGCTGGTAGGTTCATCGTGCGGACACAGTCCCGAAGCGCCGACTCGGCGACGTCCAGAAGGGCCGTGATTTCTGCCTCGGACCAGGCCGCCATGTCGGGGGTCAACCACTCTGGCCGCGGAACCGGTGCCAGCCGGTATGGTGAAGATGGCTCGTATTCGAAGAGATAATTGGCCTCGCCACCCATGATTACAATGTTCTGCTTCTGTATAGGATCAAGGTCTGTGGAGGTGGCAATAGCATCAAGTAAGCCATGGAGACGACCGTAGTACCGGTCTGCGGTGGTATAGCCAGCAGCTGTCACAATGCCGATTTTGATGTTTTTGCGCAAGAGGTCTATCAAACTCGTAAGCAATCTCGCTCATTATTATTCTTGACATATCCCTCAACAGGATGTTGAAGAGGAAAAATCAACAATTGGTACGTTGCAGGAAGAGAATACCATACCTAGCAGGCGTGGAATAATGGGACTTGATGGCTCCAAGCTCTGTCCATCGTCATACAGCGTGACATCACCATCAAAAGTGGCTAACTGAAGAGCGCCGTTTGTCACGGCCATTATCTGGGCCGAGTTGAGAACCAGGCGCACATCGTTGAAGGAAGGGGCTACATATCGTCTTGACGACATGTATCGCTTCCGATCCTGGTATTTGAACGCTGCCTCTAGGGGTAATCGTGTGAAGAAAGGACCTGCAGTTGGCACCAGCATTCCAAGTTTGGAAGGGAGCACGCGGTCATGATTTTGGCGGGCGACTATTTTACGATATTAAATTAGTATGCAAGAAACAAGAAGAAAAGAACGGCGAGTGGTCGTAATACTAACTGTGGTCGTCAATCATCAGCTCGACATCTCTCATAATCTCTGCGTAGCGTCTGTGAGCCTCCTCGGCCATTTTGGCCACGTTGGTGTCATCGCCAAACACTCCCGTCGGCTGGGAGTACAGCACAAATGGCACAGCTAAGAGGCCCTTTATCCATTCTGGCACAACCCAAAGCGATTTGTTAGCTTCCATTACTCAATTGACTCGAAAACACTCCAGAATAGGCCCCCAAAATGTTTGTCATGACATGATCTCGCATGCCAAAGCTCCGGTATCAAAAGACGGAATATCCATTCGAAAAGCAACATACCAATGAACTGATCCCGTCTATGGGTCTTGAGGGCGTCTAAAGATTCTGTCAGTCCCTCCATATTCCCTTCTGAATACTCACATTCCCCCTCCAGCTCTGTGTAACGGAAGGGCATTGAGGGGGTGGAGGGGAGATGAATTGGGCAGACTTACACTCAACACGGTACCGGGTCGTCATCGCTTAATCGATTCGATCTTGCCAATTGGGCTCTATTTAAGGGGCAGGCAGCAGAATAAAAGAGAGTCGGAAGAAAGGAAGTAACAGCGGAAGCAGCAGAAGCAGAAGGGATGCAAAGATGAAGATGAAGATGAGTGACTGAAGGGAGCTCAACTGCACATGACATGTGGTGAGTCGTACAGACGGAAAGTTGGGTACCTATGATGCTCTGTGCTTTAGGTAATGGAATGGAGAGTTCCTAAGCCTAAACTGACCGCTAAGAGGGGCGTGAATGCGCTATCGTGCCAATTAGAAGCAGCCCTGGAGCTTATCCGAGCTTCTAGTGGTCTACAGCGGGGATGAGCCCGGTGAACAGTGGCTCTTTGCGGTCGGAGCCCGCCGAAGCGGCTGCTGTTGGTGACTTATCAGTTGCTGATAACAGACATGGACTTCAATGACAACTTCAACTCGACACAACTCTGCTGCTACCTAATCGTCTTAAATCCTCAACTTTCTTCTGATTGCCGACGAGCTTCCTGTGAATATAAATACTAGAATTTGCACATACGATGCGCGATGCATACATCTGTGTACCTATCGAGCTACCTACTACATACTTGATTGTGCCCTCCTCTCTGTATAATCAGCCGCACATCAACACCGTCTGCCAATGCCTTATGTGCTCTTTCGAAATAGCCGCAAATCACCAGCCTGCGCCTGAATCACGGGAAAAAATGATAAATAAAAATAAATTCCCCATCCAAATAATCTTTCCTCTTGCGCTACTGTTCAAATCACAGCAGCCGTGTTGCCTTCCTTCTGCAAGACTTACCTTTCATTACGCCGGGGGGTTTTCGGCTGTTCTCCTTTCATTCCTCCGCCATCTTCAATAGTCCTCTCCCTCATCATCCGCTTTTTGCATTGTCTAGAGTTCTCTTTTCCTCGTTTGCCTCTGCTGCCATTTTTCGTATTTTTCTCTTTTTTTTCTCTTCTTCTTTTTTTTTTTCATTTCCCACCTTCTCCCACTCTCGTATCAGTTCATGCCAGGGGAATATCATCAAGTTCATCTCCTCATAAACAGTAACGCTTGCTTGCCCGAGACACTGGGTTGTAATTGCATGAGTCCCCACAAAGCAGCATCCATACAAGATGTTCTTTCATCCAATGTTTCCCATCCTATGAATCACAAATCGCCCGCTTTCAGTTGGCACCGCCATTAGCGGCGGCATGCGGAGCAATCATCTCAGCCTGCTGTGCTTGGAGCTGCGCCTGGGCTACCTCTTCTGCCTTGACAATAATGTCCTGAATGAGGCCTTGCTCCTCGCCAGAAAGGTGGCTGGCGAGGTTTGCGTAAAATTGGGGTTGGTCTTGTTGCATCTCTGTAAATTGGGCATCATTGGTTAGCAACAGGAAAAGGAGTGCATGCGCTAATGCATCATAGCCACAGGGGTAGCAGGTCGTAACGGTCTACTCACTTAGCAAAGTTGCCCTGAAGAGCTGGTAAGGCTCGATCTTGTCCAATGGCGACTCGAGAAGAACGCTGTCTTCTCCGAGCTCCTCCTCATCGTCGTCGTCAATCACGCGACTAAACTTTTGTGCCTGGATGAAAGCTTAGCGTTAGCCGGTGCAGTACTCGGGGAGGGGTTCTGCTCGAGGTGTGGATTGGAAACTAACCTCTTCATTAAGGAACTCAAGATAGGCAGCGCTCTCATCCTTGGTCTCTGGAGACTCGTCGTCACCAGCAGAGCCAGCCTCCTCGTCTCCATTCCAAGCCACGTCTCTCTCGTCCCACTCATCTTCATCGACATAATCATAGCCAGCATCTAGAGTGAAATCGTCACGCAGGGCATCCTCTCGATCTGGTTTTCAATGGTTAGCGTTGAGATATACAGATTGGAGCAAAAAGGGGGGGATAGGAGGACATACTCCTCATGGCGCTAGGCAATGTTCGGAAGAGTTCCGTGATGCCCTGGAGCAGCCGTGGCCATCCGACAGAGATGCTGGCGGGGACTTGATCGTGGTTGAGGCCGAGAAGGGCGGAAATGGCCACAATGCAGAGCTTCTTATCATGAACCCTGCTGAAGGACGACATGCTGCCAAACCATAGGCTGAAAAACCTATTCGTCCAGCCGTTGGTCTCCAGAACCTGCAGGGTGAGCATGGGGTTGTAGTGCACAGCGTTGATAACCATTTCCATCAGATGAATCTTGTAGCTCTTCACCTTGACCTCTTGGCCAGCCAGGATGTTCATGGCCATGTTGATGAACCCCTCGACACAGCTGTCGATGCTGCCCCGAAGGCTTAGCATCATAGCTTCAGCCAACTTGCAGGCGCAAATTCGCTCAACGCCTCCCTCTACAGTGTCACTGAACATGTCGGCTACCATGGAATAGAGAGCCTGGACGTATTCCGGGTTCTGGACCAGGGCAGGCGCGCCGTACTGGACAAAGTTGTCTAATGCGGGGAGCATATCCTCGAGATAGTATTCAGCTCCAGCCTTGAAGGTGGTATGGATGAGCTCAAATGCCTTCCACATATTGGGAGAGATGCCCTTGGCGGCAAAGGTGCAGCTGTCGATGATTTCGAATGCTTCGTTGTAGAGGTCGTACAGCTTGTTCTCCAGTGTTATTTGAATCACAGGCATAAGAACCGCTTCAATGTGAAGGAGAACATCTGGGGTGCTTTCCAGCGTAAGGATAAGAGTCCCAATGGTCTGCAGCACACCAAGAGCAGTTATGCTCTTATCGTCATAATCATTGTACAGTTCACCATCATCCCCAGCCTTGCTCTCCTTCTCGAGCAGCTCGCGCACAATGCGAAGATAGGTATCGCGAAGTTGCTCGCACAAGGCGACGGCGAAGGGAGTGAGCTCAGTAGCGAATACCTCGACGAAATCTTCCATAACGTTAGCCAAGGCATCGATATCGGCTTCGTTGGCCAGCTTCAGCAGCTGTTGCATAATGGTGGGAATGCTCTGCTGCATGCTTGTTCGGATAACTTCGTGTCGAATCAATGGCTGCAGCGCTAGGGCGGCAGTGACACGAACAGGGAGTGCCGGGTCTGCCATGCAGTCCAGAATGTTGCGGTAGATGGTGAGCAGGTTGTTCTGGTCCTGGAAGTTGAGCTGTTCAAACTTCTCAATAGTATCGCAAGCTCGGGCTCGGAGGTAGCCCAAGGGGCTGGTGAAGTCTGGGAAGACATATCGAACGAGGAAATACTCGACCTGGTCGGCAATAGGGCTCTTCTTTCCGAGAATGACGGGAGCCAGGGTTCCAATCATGCGGAGAGCACCCTCCTTTGCAATGTGGTTCTTCTTGTCATCAGCAGATTGCTCATACTCGTTAACGACAGCGTTGACGAATTTGAGAATCTCGAAGACTTCCTTTCGGCGGTTCTTTGTAAGGTTGACCAGGAAATTTGTCGCAGCAACATCGGGGGCGGACGCCTCCTCAAAGTAGTTCAGTTTTCGGTGAAGGTACTCCTCTGGCTCCTCTTCGAACTGTTCGACGTCTTCCGGCGACAGGCAGAGAACCGGGAATACGAAGTGCGTAACAAGGTTAGTCAGGTGCGCCTTCAAGTGCACCCACATCTCCTTGGGCCGTACCGTCTCATCAAGGAACACTAGGATGTAGGACAGACAAGGTCGGCTAAGCCAAGAAGTCTTGGCTACCCATTTCTCGATTTCCTGAAGATAATGCTTCAAGATTTCAGGGGCGATAGTGTTGGTGAAATTTTTCGCGAACTGAATAGCTCCATCTTGTTTGCCTGGGCTCGTAGGGTTTCCGTGTCTAGAAACGTAGCTGTCAGCCTGATTGTTCGTATATTTGCTTCGCCTCACCATTACCAAGGGGGCAGATCAAAGACAAGGGTTTTGGTGAGCTTCAAATACCTAATGAAAAGACGGTTCAGGTTGAAATAAGCCCACTTCTTGGCCTTCCACCAGTGGTGTTTTTCTCGGTCGGTAACATCGCTCATCACAACTGCGGCGGGAAGAGCCTTTGAAACGGTTTGAAGGAAGACGGTGCACCAAGCGATGTTGACCTGATCCTGTCGCAAGTACGGCGAGAGCTCGAGCTAGACGTACAAGGTTATTGTCAGCTCCAGAACTTGAGTTTGAACATGAGTCCACTCTCTAGGAATGGGGACGGAGAGAGAGAGAGAGAGAGAGCAGACGGGGGTATTCATACCCAGGTGGCATGTTTATACGCCTTGAGAGCCAGGTGCAGCATCTCACTAGCCTCGTCGCTTTCTTGGTTCACCAGCTCATTGCAGATAGCCAAGAGTCGCGGGAAACTGGCTTCAACAATGTTGTCAAAGTGCTGTCGGTCCTGGCTCTCGTTGGACTTATATCGGAAAGCACGGCAGATGGCAAGGAGACACTGTAAACCAGCCAGCGCAGAGTTCGCATTATTGGTGTTCAACAGCTCCAGGGTGAATTCCAGGAATCGCGGCCACCGGCTGGGGAAATCACACTGCAGAATGCGCTGCAGAACGGGAATAAGCTGCTGGCGGACGAGCCCCTCGGAGGAAGCCAAGATGGGCACCAAACGGTCTCGGATCCGGACTTTTTCATCTTCGGCTATTGAGCTTTCGGAGGGAATGCCTTCGGCTTGGTACCAAGAGCGGTTTACTCGGTTCTTGATGTAGATGACGGCTGAAGAGACAATTGTTAGTCCTCAGTTTTACTTTTGTTTCCCTGTTTTTCCCTGTCTCTTCTTTTCTTCTCGGCTCGCCGTGATATATTGTCTTCGGAAGGGGAACAAAGGAGGGGCAGCGACGACGTACTGGCAAGGCGGACGCTGGCGTCCTGCTCTGCTTCCAAGACATCGAGCAGGCAGATCAGGAAACCCGCATGATCCTCGACCTAAAGGCAACGAAACAGAAAAGCGCATTAGCATCAGAGACCCAACTGGAGTGTAAAAGCAACAAAAAAACTTTGTGTCTATTCCGCGAGCATTTGAACGAGGACAGCCTCTCCACCTCGCTGCCTTTCGTTTTTTTTCGCCGCTGCATTCACGCTTCGGATGGCGGGCGGTGGCAGTGGAGGGACACAAAAGATGGTTCTGGAAAACTCACCTGCTTCAGCTGCAGCTCAGCACGTCGCCTGCTGTCGGCGTTTGTGTCCAAGCTGGCCGCCAGCAAGGTCCTGACAGTTGCAAATTCCATATTTGGGGGTATAAAGAGGAGCGGACGACAACACAGAGGGGTGTTGTTGTCGTTGGCGCGGAGGAGAGTAGAAGAAAGGCGGGCTCAGCAGAACAACTTTTGGTGTTAGGTTGGGAGGACCCGATGGCGGGGCATCTATCCAGCACCAGCTGCCCACCCAATAGTAAAAATGAAAATGCAAAAAAAAAATTTAGATCAGAAATAACCGTTGTGGCGATCCGCAGCGACGATGACGAGCAACGATCTGGAATATCGATTTCAAACACACACACAGGCCGTTTTGAGGCTGGCGCAACGAGACGGGAGAAAGAATTTGGCCAGGTAGAAAGTGGCGGCACAAAGCGGTGATGAAAGATTGTTTGTTGAGCCCTTTCACAATGACGGGAATTTAGCACCGTGCTACAGGTATTAGGTACGAAGCAGCAGCAGGCGGCCGGAACGTTTTTTCAGAGCCCTTGAGGCGATTGGGCGTGATAGATACAGCCGGTTAGGGGGCTAGCAGGCGCTAAAAAAATTGAAGTTCAGGGTCGACAGTGCCAGGATAGACCGAGGAGTACCAAACTGAGAGGATTGGGCTTGATGCAGATGAGTTGGAGACGACATCTCCGTCTTGTCTTGTCGCTATCCAGAGCTTTCTCCTTTCTCCCGTTCACACCTCAGTTCCTCCTATCAGGTACAGCTATCAAGGTGCTGCATGTAAGCACAGTACGGTATATGGTACAGGTATTTGCAGGTTACAGCGTACGGAGTACGGAGTACGGATACAACGACCCGTCTTCTGCAAATTTCCAAGATGACTCTCATCTGGCACCTGTTTTACTAGCCTTACATGTTTGTGGGTCTTTCTTACGGCAAATGCAGTGCAAAAAAAAAGCGTTTTGTATTTCATCAAATCTCTGCTCCCTTGCCCTGCATCTCGGGTGCTCAGGTACAGTCTTCGCAGGCTGACACTCCGTACCCCGTACCTGAATAAACGCTGGCGGTCATTACGATGCGCAGTGTACCGGCTACTAGTGACGTAGGGCTGCGCATGTACATCCAAACGACTAAAAGCAAGATACGGAGTATCGTCCTTCGTTATCACTACCAAGAGCCTAACAAGGTTTATCAGCAGGGTCTAGTCCCCAATGAGCGATGACAGGGGATATTTTGGCCCAATGAGAGCAAGCTGGCAAAATGCCGGTGAAATTCCTGGCCGCAGCTCTTTGTAGCTTATTGGCGCACTTTGGCGAGAACCTCGTTTGAAGCTGAAAGAGGCAGGAACAGCCGGATGATCGCGGTGTCGGTTAGGAGGTCACCGCTTCAACTTGCCAATCTTTCAATATCTTAGTAGTAGCTGCCTGCTGGGAATTTATCACGTAGTTCTGTCAAACAAGGCTCTCACATCTTTCTCCTCTTTTGAGCCTTTTTTGTGCATCTTCATCGCGTTTCCAGCGTTGCTTCAACATGTCCCCTGGGCTCGTTACTCGTTACTATGGACCCTTTTCTCTGTGCGCTTCTGCAGTGGAACATAATCTCGACCTGCCGATGCCGCGGCAACGTGCATGAATATTCAAACGCGTATCTCTGATCTCGTTTCAAGCAAACAAAGCTCCAAAGATCCAAATGCCGTGTCCGTCGAGATGCCTTCGTTGTCGTTGAGGAGTGCTGTCGCGAGACAATATGATCTGAACTCGACAAGATCCACTCAACGCTGTGTGCTTTCTCAACCTGCAGTCAACGTGATTGTCAGCTCTTCACGGCCGGTACGCCTTACGCGATCCACTGTGTGGTTTTCTCAGGAGTGTGTCATGCCACAGCTGCTTAGGCAAGATGGGAACCTGCTGGTGCCAGAAGATTTGCTCTAGGTTAATAATGAATGCTCCCTCCATTGCTTACATTGATGACACGAAACGTAAACTCTTGCTAACTAACAGGAATAGATACTCCCGTGCGGCTGTTATTGGTCCATTACCGACGCGATAATTTGGTCAAAGGACATCTGCCCAGCGACTAGCACTCAGCATGTCGACAACTGTGGATGACACTGTCTGTCACTGACTGCTATACACCTTGACAGCTCCATGTAAAATGTTGGCCTCCGACGTGAGATAGCAACGTATCTCATCGAAACGTTTGAACCATTACCAGTCCCTCTTTGTTGCGAGAGAACTAACCTCTGTTGGCATAACTAGAGACAACAGCTCTATTCTGCGAAGTACAGTCTAGACTTGCCAGGTCATATCAGTCCAACCAAACTCACCATTACGACAAGAGCATTTAGTTTCGTATTCATGGTATATGGAGACTAGACAGTATCTATGAAGTGTTCAAACGTCCCAAAGCGCTTGGAGGATCAGATGGATATGGCTAACGGTGAATATAGGAGGCCCAGCACCGGCAAACAAACTGCTTCCTACCATCCTCTCAGAGCACACTACTCGATCAATTTACGTTTATGCGAGGCTCGAAAGCTGGGACTGTTTAATCGGCTTGTGAGGCACCATAGAAGTCCGGGCATGGAATGAAAAAAAGAAGCAATTACATTCCGGGGTTTAATCTCGTTCAGCGATTGGTAAGTGTTTCTTCTTGCGCAGAGTGTTCCCGACTCTGTCAGTTCCTGGAGTGGTATATTCCCAGACGGCTCCATGCGGTCATTTTTCAAGGCGAAACAAGCAGCAGTCAAAAACGAAGCAACGCGACGAAACAAAAAAAACGAGAAGAGTGGCAATGATGATCCTTTCAACAGGTTATGGCTAATATATACAAACCATGAGGCTCACCTTGCTGCCCAGGAGTCCGGCTTTGCTACTCTATTAAATGGCATGATCGAGACAACCAGCTTTGGCTGAGAATGCTCAGCGATCGCCAAGGAAAACCGAGTCCAGACAAACACAAATAACTCCGCCCGTGGCCAGTCCGGGGCAGCAAGATTTCAAGACAGTCCACCACCCAAGAAGCATTCGTAGTTCCGCTTCTCTTTTCCCACCTTGCGCCAGGAGCGAGTGCTATCAAACATATGCAGGCGTTATTCATCCAAGGCTATCATTGTAGCCGGCAACAAGCTCGGTATTTGACCCATCCCACACAAAAACAAATGCATTTTGTCAAAAAGCCTCGGGAAAAAAACACGATTTGTGAAGTGCAAATTCAGAGATTCCGAAATAAAGAAAAGAGAAGATGATGTGAAGATGGCGCGAATAAAAGAAAACATCAAACTTGGCGCATCTCCTGGTAATTATCGGTCCAAGGTCCGGAAAGGCTGAGAGAGAGAGAAAAGAAAAGAAGGGCCATCCAGTCTAGAATATTGTCCTTTGGTCTTCGATCTTCTTCTGTGCAAAATCCATGAGAGCCCTACCGGTGCCTGCCTGGGAGTTTTATTTAAATGATAAAAAAGGGAGAGCAAGACATTCAAATCCAGGGGGGCGGGCGGGTTGAGCTCTGACGATAGAATTATATCAGAAGAATCAGCCCACACCTCGCAGTGACGTGTCACTTCAAGCATTTCCCTCTCCCTTATCGGCGAGGTGGTGGCGGTCGGTGGTTCCTGTCGCCTTCCCGGTCACTCAAACGAGTACTTGATTCCCGAGGTGGTGTCTGTGTTTCTGCCGGGGGAACGGAAGTGCGAGTTGGAGGAGGGGTTTCATCATATGCATGTCCCTGTGAGGCATACCCTTGCGGCTGCTGAGAGGTTTGGCCTGCTGGGGAAGCTACAAAATCAGACGAGCGCATTCAAATTGGATGTAGGCTTGGGGTGGTTTTTGTTGGGAGACGCACCTCGGCCGAAGAAGGGGTCCTGGGGCTGCGTAGCATAGACTGGAGCACCCGAAGGAGCCTGGTTAGGATATGGGTAGGCTGGGGCGGGATATCCTGGCTGGACAGGCTGGGCTGAGGCATATACGGGTTGTTGAGGTGCTGGGACAGACGCTCCAGGGTGGCCACCGGCATAAGGATCATTGGGATAGTTCCTGGGAGGCATGTTGGCTCCAGTTGAAACATACGGGCCATCCGGATTCTGGTATCCCTGGTTCATCATAGGGCCGCCTTGAGGATTTCCGACGAATCTGGCGTCAGAGGGTCCAGGGGATTGCTGAGGCTGCTGAAAGCCAGCGTTGCCGTTGCCGCCGTACGCACCGCCACTGGGAGGAGCGTAGCCCTGCTGCTGCTGTTGAGGCTGATAGGGGCCGGAGGCACCATTATATCCTTGGGCGCCAGTTCCTGGATACCTTGGGGCGTCATAAAGACCATCACGAGGAGGATAGGAATCATCTCGGAAAGGTGGTTCAGTTGGGCCATGGTGCTGCCGAGACTGGTGCGTCTCAGAGTAGCGGTATTGGACTGTAGGCGAGTTAGATCTCGGTCTAGGGGCACCGTAAGTGGCATCTCTCGAGGCGATGATACCTCCGCTGCTGTTGCGCGCGGTTTGCGCGCGGCGTTCCCTATCCCATCGGGCCGAGTCGGCCTTGAGATCCTCGATCATGGCCTGCGAATTAGGGGGTATCAAGTTTAGTAACGGGGCCCGGAAACAAAAGTCGTCGATATGGCCGAGAGGGGAGCGGCAAAAAGAGAGATGCAAAAACTCACGGTCGTCAGGTTACGATAAGCCGTAATATAATAACCTTGGACGGGTTGACCAGTCTGTGGGTTCTGAAGGAGGAACAATCGTTAGCGATCAGTCAAGTCGAGATGCGTTACTATTGCTCGAGTTGACCGTTGTCAGAGTTCGGCGTTGCTGAAAATGGCATACCTCATAATGGCCAGGTCGCACCAAAGCATCATTGCCCAGGTAGCGGCAAATATCGGCAGAGATGACTTCACGATCGATGCCATCACGGGGCACGAAATACTCATTCATGCGAGTCGTGGGTCGCGACATGATGGGCAATAGCTAACGGAATTTGATTTGGGGAAGCAACGGAATTCAAAGGCAATGCAACGAGAGACGCCAGAGAGAGAGACGAAGAGAGGGGAGGGAGGGAGGGAGGAAGAGGGAAAGAGAAAAGAGGGAACCTCAAGGCAGAACTGGCTGCTAAATGAAGAGGCGGGAAAAGCAGCAAATCCAAGGACGACAGATGGAGGAATGGAAGCCGCAGAGAAAGTGTGGGCAAGGGGCAGGCTGCAGCCAAGCAGAAGGAGTCGTATTGCCGTGAGGGAAGAGGAGAGAAATGGAAAAAAGCGACAGCACCAGCTCGACTGGACTTGAAGAGAAAAAAGGCGGATGATCTGGTGTGAATGGTGGGGTGGGGCAATGAGGAGCATCGAGACACTGGTGACCTCCCAAAATGCTGCCGACTGTTGCAAGGTCTTCGTTGGCTGCAGAGCTTGGCTCCAGATCCGCTGGCCCTTTTTTTTCTCTCTTTCTACACCCCTGCTTCCCTGCTCGCTGCACTCCTGCTTGTCTGCACTCCGGCACCCTGTTCAGTCAGACCGTTTCAGTGGCTGTGGCGACAGCAGATGCGACCACCGCAGCAGTGCAGCGCAGGTGCAGTGCTGATTGATTTGACGAGTAGTGGATGGTGGATGGCGGATTGTGATGGGCTGCCTGCTTGGACTGGACTGGGCTGGCCTGACCTGACTTGTGGCCACCTCCGTGAGATGGGGGGGCAATTGGATGGATGGATTGGATGGGTTGACAGACAAGAGGATAGGATAGGACAGGATATTGAGGTGGAATGGAGATGGAGCTGCCTGCTGACTGGAGAGAGTCACGGCAAGGCAAATGCACGGAGTACAGGACAGCACGCACGACGCAACGCAACGCCTCCTCACGACGCTTTGCTCTGCTCTGCTCTATTTCCTCGGCACCAGCTATGTACTCGTACATACTGCTTCGACCTGTTTCTCACGCTTCCGGGATACCACCGGTGTTAGGCTCGCCTCACTCACTCCCCCCAATAAGCCTAAAAGGCAGCCCGGCACTCTTCAAGTTCCAGGCCTCTCTCTCTACGTACCTTGTTATTGCGATGACTACCTCACTTTGCTGCTACTGGCAGTAGCGGCACAGCTAAAGGGCAACCTACGGAGTGGAAAGGGACCTTGCTTAAGTGGTGCCTATCCGAGTCCACCAGAAGCAAGCTTGGGACCTATTGGCGGCTTGTCAAGGTGATTTGATGGAGCCGAGAATGCGCCAGTCCCGAGCCCAAACATCGCCTCGCTTCGCCTCGCCCGGACCGTCGACGTTGGGCTTCGCTGCACGTCGCTGCAACGGGGATGGAGGGCGCGTCAAACGCCGTTGAATGGCCTGACGGGCCTGGGAATGGGCCGCCTATTGGAGCTTGTGTTTGGGCGAAGCGGTTTCTGACACCGAAACGCTGATGATATGTACTCCGTCGTACCGGTTCAGGTACTCCGTACTTTAGCACATGCTCTCCGCCGTGAGATATGCAGTCGTGCATTTCCTTTCCTTTCCTTTTTTATTTTATTTTATCTTCATCATTTTTATCTTGTCTCTTTTTCTTTTCTTTTTTCCTCATCTGCCCGCCTCTGCCTCCGTACCCACAGTGTCTCACTTTTTTGTCGGGACGTTTTTTTGTCTCTCATGTCTTCCCTTCCAGGCTCTCTTCCTGCTCTTTTCCCTTTTCGGTGATTTCCCGTTACCGACTAGCAGAAATGACTAACAACCGACGGCAAGGCTCGCCTTTCTTTTCTCGCGCCAACGTCAACCCTAGCCGATGGTTCCTGATGCATGAGCTACGTTATCTCTGCTTGTGCTTGTCTTGAGCTCTATCGTCTCGGACCTTATTCTCTCGCAATGTGGCTTCGTGCTTGTTGATTCGCCATCTGCAGAGAGTCACGTTGCAGTGCGTAAGAGCAGTTCCTATCGAAACGCTCTGCGATATTACGTGCGTGCCTGCGTGTCTGCAAGCCTGCGTCCGTATGTGCATGTAAGTACCTCGCATGCCGTATGAAGATGCGTATATTATTAGACCGCGTTGGAAAGGCTCAGATTGCAGCTCGACACGGATTGGTAGGGCGACTTGTTCCTACAGCAGATGGACCTCTTTTTTTTTGTCTCGGACAATCATCGCGCACTGCAGACATGATCGAGCGGGGATATTGACCCCGTAGATGCTATTGGTGGTGATGACACCATGCGTTTTATCTTTTTGCCTCGGTGCCCGAGTTGGAGCTGTGGCGAACGAGCTGTCCAACGTATGCATTCAGCTGATCCCTTGGAGTCAGAAGCCGATACTCTAAGGGAACGGAAAACAAATCAATGCATGTCTTCTCGCCACTCTTACCTTTTGGTCACGGCGGCGACCTCATAATGAGTGATCTTACGATCAGGTCGATATCCGTGGATCGAACAAAAGCAGGTTTAAGAGCCGGACAGTGTGCAGAGAGATCAAGGAGGAACAACAGCACCCGACATTTCTGTCATCCCGATTAGGAATGAGATGCACCACACGCAGCCTTTTGTCTTAAGAAAGCCTTCCATTGGATTACGTGGAAGAGTATTCATTCGATGTCTATCTTGGCTTTGCCTGCCAACCAGCTTCGCTTAGAAATTTAGCGCTGTCCGGTGCACATACGCTAGTTCCGACTGTAAGCCGAAGCTCTCCCTAGATCTATGAAGGCGTGGTGGTTGCCTCCATTCATCTTCCCTCCTCGAAGGTCGAGATTTGAATGAGTGTATGAGCCATTATGTTGGCTCTAACCGCGGTACATCGTACACGCACCGGTGATTTACGAGACACTCGACTGTACTAAGCTAAAAGGCATACGAAATGCTGGCATGAATTATTACCTCAGCCAGATGAGGGGCGCAAAGGTCTGCCTGCTGGCCTAGTCGGGTATCAATGCTTATGGTTAATTGGAGCCCAACTGTCGACAACAGGTTAATGCAACTAGCGTCACCAGTCCACTCGAGCCAATCGTTGGCATCATCACACATCATTGCCACTGATGCTATTGGGACACTGTTATGCGATATTGGAATGTGCTTTTCAATATTGGGACTGCGTGATGCAGCCGTCTCTACCGGCCCGGCAACCGTCACTCCCCACCTTTGTCTATGCTGCTGCCATCATCCTTTGCACTGTGCCGCTTGTACTCTCTATTATGAAGAGCATGTATATGAGGGGAAGCAATGATGACTGAGCTCAAAGGAGCTCACTAGAGATCGTGTCTGCCCGAAAGAGTAGGAGAACAGGCGACCACACACGGCAAAACCCCATCAATGGAGGCGATAGAAAAAGGAAAAATGAGGCTGAAAGATGCTTCATCAGCATCCAACGCACACCTCCGTCTGCTCACTCCTGCTTGAGGCATCCAGCCTAATCCAGCCGGACTAATATGATTACTCGCCGTGATGCGCACCAATATGTGATCGATATACATGGAGCCTGAGTATTGTCAAGCCTTAATCAAGATGGTGCGGAGCTCAAGGCAAGCGGAGCAGTGCCTGACTATCCAAGGCCTGACTATCCAAGGCCGGCGGATGAACGAAGAAAGCCAGGCTGCAGTGGAGCGGTTTTTCTCTTTCGGCATCGTGACTTGTTGATCATGCGTGAAAACCGGTATAGTTCGATCAGCGTCAGGACGGCCCCTTGAGCCCGAAAGCTCTGCCTAGGAAAATTTTCGTGTCGCGGATCAAGCTCGAGGGCTTCGTCTGCTACATACTGTACATTTTTTCACCCAAACGTGAGCTTACTTTGCCCTTGCTCAAGCTTTGAGCCTCCCCGCCCCCGTTTAGAAGCAGGGCCAGACCCTTTTGGTGGACGGCCTCGGGAAGCGGCTGGCTGCCCAGCAAATGTGGGCTTGACACGTTCACCGTCCTGAATGTCCTTCGCGAAATGCCAATCTTGATGGCTTTGAAATGACATGTCGTCGGCGAAGCTAGCTTTACATCTGGGGCAGGATAGGCCTGTGAAATGGGCTGAATCCCCTGTTTCCGTTGTCTCGTGACCTGATATCTCCCCGTCATTCTTTTCTTGGTCGAGTTGGGGAAAGCCGGCACCATTGGGCTGTAGCTGGTCGGCATTGAGGCTCTCCTTCATGTTAAGGGAGTCTTGGTCACTCGTAGGTCTCTTATTGAAAAATTGTTGGATGCTAGGTTTATCAAGCCGGGGCTTCTTGCTCTGTTGCTCCGTAGTCGAGCTTTCAGGTATGGTATCAAAAGGACGCAAAGAAGGCGTTTCGTCCCTCCTCTTGAAAAAGGCACCAATGCCCATGTTGTTTTTGACGCCTTCCTCGAACCCGCCAACACTCAGGCTCAAGTTGGCACAGGGCCAGACGTCTCCTTCGGCAATGATTTGGTGGAGCAGCTCCTTAGCAAGGGCGAAGAGGGCTTGTTCATCTACAGCCTTGCCTGATGATATCGAGCTTGACTTGCTTCGCGTTTGTCCGGCGTGGCGGTGGTGAAGATTGATTGTGCGCGGCCACCGCTTGTGCTCCAGTATGCCTTCTTCAACCAGGCGGGAATAGATGTCGCCCGCAAAAATCCTGAGCCACTTGATTGCTTGTTCGGGAGTCTTGATCGAGGGCCGGAATGACTTGGCTGAGAGCATAGATTTGATTTGAGTTCGCGAGTTTGTTTCACTGTGGTCAACTCCCCTGATGGTGTTGTAGAGCCAAACGGCGGTCTCTTCGCCGAGTCTCGCCTTGAACTGGTCCAACGGGATATCACGCAGCTCCTTGACGCTCTCTGTGCCGAACGTAGAAACAACTTGATCTCCTAGCTTGCCACCGAGGTTCCGCATCTTGGTGACTTTGATAGCCGTTAAGAATGGCAGCACCGCTCGACTGCGTACAACTGTTTGAGCATTGGGCTTCTTAAAAGCCGAGCCTAGCTTGCTGACCAACTTGTTATTCGCTATACCTGCAGAACAGGTATATCCTAGCTTTCCACGTATCTGTGCGCGAACACCGCGAACTATCTCAGAGCCCATCAAGATAACTACGTCATCCCAGTCTGGGTCGAGAGCTTCTTGGTCCTCTTCAAGAACAACAAGGTTGTCATCCCGCCAGTCGAGGGCAGCAGCAGACGGGAAAGGGAGACTTTCAGCTGCGTCACCGGATGGAGGCGGATTTGAAAGCTCTGGAAAGCGGCGCAGCAGTTCCGAGTGAATGTGAGCCGAGAGGTCCAGGAAGACTTCGTCGATGCTTGCCTTTTCAACCTTTTGAAGGTCTTTTGGCAGGGAGTCCTTGATGAGTGCGAGGATTTTCCTCGATTGCAAGCGATAGGGATCGAGAGACACCTTGTCGGTAGCAATATTTGCAGCGGCATCATCTCGATACGCCCACTTGTCATCGCCTTCTCTCCAAGTGGCGACGTGCTGCGCAATCAATTCCGGGCACAGTTTCTTGGCCTCGGTGATGTTGCAGTGGCGTCCAATCTCCCACTTCCTTGCGGGATAGTTGACAGCAATGAGACCTTGCCTGGAGTGCAAACAGCCGGTTAGTTTCATTCACTTCTCAGATACCTCTTCACCATCTTACCACTGCTGCACGGCAAGGGGCTTATCTTCCGGGACGCCGAGCCTGACCATCTCGCACTGTGCATAGAATGCGTCGAGGTCTATGTGAGCAACAACGCGCAGGGGGGTGGATGTGCTATAAGTTGCCATCTGGGCAAGCTGCCGATATGTGAAGCGTGAACGGCGAGCATCGCGCAGCGGCGAAGATGCGCCGCTGCCGGGCGATGGCGAAGACATGAGGCAACGACCAAGAAGCTGGCGATACTGATGACTGATGAGATGGATTCATTGAAGTCTAAAAATGGGCTGAAGATGCATCAAATACGTGAATGGCGGTGGTTTTAGTCGATGCTCGTACGCGATGTCAAACTCGGAGTTTCCCTTGATCGGGACTGCGGAGCGACCCACATTAAGAGCTACAGGTACAGGCACTGTTATGCAAGACATCTCATCTGCCTAAGCTCAGCACCACTTACAAAGTACACTGCAACAGAGCAAAGCCAGATACTATGCTGGTATCAATCATCAATCATCAAACGCATAAAATACTCCTTTAATCAACTGATTCAGAACTGGATTTTTGAGATTCCATTCACCGAGAGAGAGATTTTGAAGATGAATCCTGCCTGTCAACAGCACAAGTTACGCAAAAGCCACACCATCGTTCCACGTCCTTGGCTTCTCCATCGCCTCATGATTTTGCATGACCAGGCATAAAATGGCCAGATGGAGCCGAGTTGTATTCCAAAACTGTTTCAACCATCAATAATCATCATCAGAGGCAGCAGACGACGAGTCCTTGCCCTTTATCTGCATCGTCTCATCATAGTCCTCAAGCTCATGCACCGCAGATGCGAGCTGCTCCCTCAACTCTTCAGCCTCGTTCTCCTTGGCAGCAACGTTATCTTGCACCTCCGCTCTTAGACGCAGCCTTTTTTCATATGTGATAACTTGCTTATCGATTTCCAACCGCTGGTTCCTCAATGAGTCGATCTGCTCATGTACAATTTGAAGCTGTTCCTCGGTCCTCTCGATGGCTCTTACGAGCTGTTCTCGGGGCTTAGTCTCGACACGGAGGTGCATCCTGCGTTCGTCTGTGAGTCAAAGACCTTTGGACGATGTACTCTATCTCAGATTCGACCTTCTTCAGCCCTCCCGGTTAGCCGTAGCCCTTGTACGTGCACATCTGAGTCGATCAAACTCACAAGTGGATAATCGTGTGCCAATCTAGAGCAAACTCAGGCCAAGAACAAGCTGCCAAACACCAGGATTACTTCGGATAACCGTCTGTCTCCGCCCCCAAACTCTTTGGGTACACAAGGATCGTCTTTGGGGGAACCCAATCCAGAAAGGAAGGTGGCTACGTTTTGGGGGTGGAATTTTTTTTATATGGCGGATGTGAAGAGAGATGTGCGCTCGCTCTCTACCCCCTTGCCGAAGCCTTGATATGGGAATCACTATCCGACTCACACGTCTCACTCCTCGCTAGATGCCCCCTCGGGATACTCGATGGTTAATTGGTCCATGGCAACGCGAAAAAGGAACGCTAAGTATGCATTCGCATGTTAAGGCCATAACGCCACGAAGAGGCTTCTGACACATTCTCGCAGATGCAATTATAACTGCCAGCACTTCGTACTTTCGTGCCAACTAGGTATCTATCGCATCTTTCCAGTGAAAGCGTCGACCCCTCCCTTGCCATGGCGTGCATACGCGATGGACAGGGATGATGGGGGGAAAGGACGAATCAGAGAAGAGCCGTTAACAGCAATGCATGAGAGACATATTACAGTAGCAAAGCCCGGCGCGGCGCTGAGGCGATATCATGAAAAGGGCTTTCTCCACGTTGAACCGTCATTGGCTCGGCACATGATACCTTCTTAAAGGGCGGCGGCTAGTTTACTCCTCCCTGGATTGAAGTAGGAGTCTCAGTGGCTCAAGAGGGAGGACGTTAAAGCCGGCAATTTAAAATTTAGAATCCTCAACGGTTTGGGTATCGTGAATGGAAACAATGGGCTGAACTGCCCAGATCCAAATCGTAGCTCTTCAATTTTCTTACAATTATCCGTGCCTCCAGACCCGAACCCGAATACGCATGTGCTCGTATGTAGGTTGGTAGTAGCAGCATGCACGAGGAATGTGTCCGCTTCTCTATGGAGGAAGCATGACCAGCGTTGGAAACTGACCGCTCGTATAAAGTTACCAGGAAATTATTTTTGCTATTGAGCATGCATCGCTGTTGGCTGCATCGCTTCACCGGTTTACAGTGTTTCATGCTCTGCATAAGAACCTTTCCTTCTTTACATGCGTTTTCCCATCCAGCCCAACCAATTAGATATGTAGTAAAAAAGAAAATCCCCGCGATGCCCTTGCCTGAATATGTTCATAAATTATGTACATGTATGTGTACGAAGGAGGGACAAATTGCACAAAAGGGCCCCATGTCTATGCCCATCATAGTACTAATAACGCCAATGTGAGAAAACAAGAATAACAAAAAGGATCAAAAGAGAGAGAGCAGAGGCAAAATGTACGTGCCAACAAGCCAATCTAAACAGCGCCCAAAGAGACAAATAAGACAAAATAGAAACAGTAGCCCGGGGGGATGCTGATGGTGTAGAGTAGTATGGGAATGAATGGTGAAGAGTTATTAGTCGGCCAGTCGACCAGTTAATTAGTTGATCAATCAATCAATCACTGGCTCGCCGACCTCCTCTCTCATGTAATTCAATGCCATGCCCGCCGCGAGATGAGGCTTCGAGCTCGGGAATTCCGTAGCGCTTTCTTAGTTTTGAGATGAGAGGACCAAATCTGTAATCACTCTCCATGCTCTCATGGTTGCAGCATGGAGAATGTCGGATAGGTAGCATCCACTCGATGAAATTGTCTCCCATGACGGACTTCCAATTTTCCATGGCTCCCAGATCCCAGGGGTTTTCCCCCACCTTCGTGCGGAGGATGGCGAACTTGCGCTCTGCCAGCTGATCTCTAGCAGAGATAGGTCCATGACTATTGTGCGGCTGCTGACCTTCAGATCCTGGCCGCCGCGGTGGTCCACGAAGAGGGTATACAATGACGGGATATTTGTCCGAGGGCGGGGTGGACTGGGGGATGCGGACAGCCAAGGTGATTGTATGCGATCTCTTAAGCATGTCGACATTGGTGGTGTTTACGAGAATGTAGCGAAACGAAGTGAGCGCCATGCCAAAGGTAAAAGTACCGAAGAGGCAGGATAAAACGATTGCTGCGAGGGCCCATCCATCAAGGGGGTCTCCGTCTTTGTGGTGTTGTTGGAAGGAATATGCACTGACGGCGAGGCCCACGGCGCAAAACAGGCCGCAGTAGAAGCAAAACTGCGTAAAGAAGTTGAAGGCTACATGTCCCGCCAAGAACGGAATGCTGTTAAAATCTCGAATCCTCTCATAAACATGCATATAGAAGTTGCTCTTCAAAAGGGGCATATGTATCACTTACAAGTCTCAGAGACCATGCCACCAACCCAGGGGCAGAAATGATCCATCTTCCTGACGCAGCGGCCTAAGTCGCTCGAGTGATGTGAACGGTCTGGCTTCCACTGCTGGCACTCTGAGCACCACTTAGGACGGCCATCGACCTCGCATACAAAGACATCTTTGCTGTAGAAGGCCTCGAGCCCGGGACTGTCCGGGTTTGGATCCGGAGGTACATATGCTCCCTCCTCGACGTCTCGGTTGCGTTTGCGTCGCTTTCGTACTTTTTCGGCCGCCTCGCGCTCGCTCTGGTCCTCGGGAGCCAGAGGGACGACGCCCGGGTTTAGTTGGACTGTAAAGAAGGTTCGTAGATAGGCAGCGGCCATTAACATGAAGAAGAGGAAATAGAGGACGAGGAACGCCGTGACAACGCCATCCTGGTGTTTTCTTTTGTAGAGGAAGCTGACTAGAAGAACGAGCAATTCAAGTTAGAAATCTGGCCCGCCATCGTTTTAGGAGAGGGAGGCTTGAGGGTCGAGTCTTACTGCAGAGGCGACCGACGACGGCGTAAGTCGCAACGGCTAGAATGCCGACGATGAACAAGGGAATGATGCGCACTGCCCATCGCGTGCCGGAGCGACTGCTGTGATGCGGACGCGACATGGCGGCATCATGACCGCAGCCCTTCTGCCCTTCTCTGCTCAACTTTGCTCTTCTTCGATCTGGTGTTTCGGGTATGAAACTTGCAAGAGAAATGGGGATGATGGATTGTTTGCAATCTTACTTGGCGATGATCCCGGTAGCGGGAGATGACCAATCGTTAGCTATTCGCACTGTATATCTACTGGCTTAACGAGTAGTAATGCACAGTGCAATGATTGACGTCATGTTCGTCACCCATGCCTGCCTTCCTTGCTAAGCTCGGGCAGCTCATTTAAACTTGCAGCGCTAAAAAGGCCGGCAGTGGAAAATCCTGGCACAGACCAAAAAAGATTCTGCCTCTCACTAACACTTTAGCTCTTATACACATCCTGTGTCCGTTCATCCAAGATATCGCGATACTCGTACTTCAATAATTGCAATGCCTTGATACCTTGTTATTTTCTACATCATCCCACCTTCTTGACCCTTGCTTGTCCTATTTGCCTATCTATTGCTTCCCCCCACCCCCACACTCTGCAGCCCATTCAATCGATGCGGCTCTGTGCAAGGCTTCAAGGCTGTTTTCAGCCGGCATAGGCCCCAACCAGACACAACCAGACAGGATCTCGACACCCTCGAATTCCTCCTCCTAGTAGCCGGATGCAGCCACATACTAGTTGGGACTTATTTTCTTTTTTCATCCTGCCTGAGCATGCAACAATACATTCAATGCAGCCCGTGTTGCCACGCAGCAGGCTTCGAAATTGAGGCTTTCCTGCTACCTAGTAGGGTTGCATCATGCGGCTCGTGACAACTGCAGCTGAAGAGCTGCTCGCATTCTTGCTTGCTGTATAAATACCCAACCATCTATGCTCTCCGTGTCTGCATATAATTGTTCGTTTCTTATTCTCTCGCTACTGCACCTGCTGCTCCTGCGTGAATACATGAGTCAGCTTGGGATTGCCATGCTTGCGCAAATCTTCAGTAGATGAGTATGATACCAAGTCCCATATAAGACACATCGCTCATACTCCTCTAGAGACTCAAAAGAAAAGATTTTCCCTTGTCGAATTCTCTTAAACGTTGATAGTAGTCTTCCTTCACGGGCCGCACGACAGGAGTGACAAGATGATCGTCTTCCTACAAAGAGAGCGTTTACGAACATGTAAACACACAACACAGATGAAAGAATAAAAGAAGAGAGAGAGAGAGAATAGGGGCAGAAAGGAAGACTCCCAATCCCTCACAATGCAAGAGCAGCAACTCAGTTGCCTTGCTGGGGTAAACTCCAAGAGTGATCCGAGCACACACAGCCTTGTTGAGTCGGAATAGCGTCGGCCACAACTTGGGAGTCAGATGGGTGCACCAACTGTCTCGCCGAGCTTAACCAGTCCATACACAAGTACTTCCTGCTTTTTCTCAAACTGGTACCAGCATCACCGAGGATGAAACGCAGAATCATCTCCTCACCTGACGCCGCCTCCCTGCAAGGCTTCCTAGGATATAGGGCAAGGCGAGTAGCTGCGCCATCGCCTTTTCGAGAGATTCAGTAGCGCCAAACAAGACTATTACGTCTCCGGTACATATTTCGCTGTCCATCCTCTTGGGATTCGGCCGCGGAACACCCCATCCTGATCGTTCCTCGCCAGTCAATACGGTGGTGTTATTACATTTCCCACCGGCAACCTACCGGATGCTTACCATGGAGAGCTTGCAGACCGAAAAGCTATGGGAAACTCCCCATCATGCCGCCGAGCTTTCACCCGCCCGCCTTCTCGCCTTCGCGCCTTGCGCTCTCGCGTGAAGCTGAATACTGAGGCAAGATTCTATAAAAGGGAGTAGTTTTCCGTGTTCCTCTCATCAGTCTCAACATCCAAGGCATCGAAAGCTTAAAAAGCCATCTTCTCTCTTCTAATTCTTCTATCTACTTCACTGCGTTCAACCGGCAGTTTTCTGGTATCATTTTTAATTTCACCACCTGGTCTAGACTGAAATCCTGGACTGCAATTCGCTCTAGCAATACCCTGAATAAAGAGCAAAAGACAGAAAAAATGGGCTCTACCGTCAACACCTGGCAATGCTGTCGTTGTGGGATGTCTGGGATGCTCAAGGACACAAACCCCCAATGTACTGAGCACAACTGTCAACATGCTCGCTGCAAGGATTGCATTGTCAACACGGACACCGTCGGCCCTTCTAAGCCTTTCAAATGATCCTACTTGGAGATTCTTCGACTTCTGGAGGCTGGCTACAATTGAAAATTTTGGCGTTCATACTTGCCATTTGGCCCAAAAAGTCCACCCCTGTTCCCTCTTTTTTTAATACCCTATTTTTGCTCTTTATTTCTTATTTCTTTTCGGGGGGGAGGAGAAGGGAGAAGCCACCAACATTACATTGCAAGCTCGATTCATCACGTCGGCTACCATCTTCATACAGCTCTGCAGCAAAATCCCAAAGCTTCCACAACAGTCGGGATTTCTGCAAGGCCAACATATCTTGGAGCGAGGCTTGGAGCGAGGCTTGGAGCGTATCATTGCCTGGTTGGAGATGGCCACACATAATTGCGAGACGATGCCGATTTTTTCTCTGGTTGATGAACAGGATGGTGGACATTTGTTATTTTGACTGGATTTCTGTTTTGATGATTTTTAGATAGCCCTTACAATTTTTAACTCACTGTTGAGCAGCCTTTTTATGCACACTCATACCAACATGTAGCATCCTTGGCCGCGAGGTTTGGTGAATGCAGCTTCCCAATAGCGACGTGACTCAACATGCCATCCTACGAACGCAATCATCTTTCTACAACCATAAGCGAGTTCTCACTTGCAAAGCTCCGTAAGTAAGCCCTGATACTCTTCCACGAAAGGAGGTCTCCAGCCTCTCCACATAAGTTGAGGCTCTTCAAAGTTGAGGCTATCTGAACTGTACCTGCAGGGGGGCAGTGCTGAAGCGCCTCACTCATGGCAAGTGGGACATCATCGAGCGGGCACTACAGCTATTCGGTCGCAAAGTGGATGAAAATGATGAATCTCTCTCATTTTCCTCCTTGCGCAAGTGGGTAAAATGAAATATGGTTTTGGCTGCAGGTGCCTTCTTACACTTTGGCGTTTTAGCCGGCGTGGCGCTCCAGCTTAGCTTGTTAGCTTGTAAAAGCGTGGCTGAGATGGAGTCATATGCAGCAACGGCGAGCCCGGTAGGCAAACGGCCATTTGCCTTGCCAAGAAGAGAAAGTCTATGAACATGAAACCCAAAAAAGTGTAAAAATCCTCGCGATGGCGCCGATGGGTCTAGATTACCCCTTGATAAGAGCGTTGCTGTGACGTGGACTCTGCTGTCCAACGCTACGCCATACGAGACTCCAATTGGATGGAATCCAAGAGAAATATTAGGAGATTGTAAAAGTAGGCGAAATAGCTCATAAAATTGACTCTTATGACCGGAATAGTGATAGTTGTTCTCAAGGCTCCGTCGCTGTTGGCGGCGAGGAGTGAGTTGTTGTCCATTCTTATTCGCCATGTATCTTCCAAAGTTTTAGCTGTTTCAATAGTATTTAGTAGATATTTATAGATATATCCTCATCGTAACAAGGTGACCAACCATACAACTACGCTTATCCCAAGGTTGGAAAAGTTGGTGGTTTGGCTAGGAAGCAGTTACGACAAACATCATTTTTTTCACAACATCACCACAGCTTCATGGCATACACATGACATTATTTTAACACATCCGTCATATTATCACCAATATGGCGTACGAATAGAATAACTGCATGGCCTATCCATGGGTGCCCACCCTCTTCAATCAATGTCTTTGGTAAGGTTCTTAGTATTAAAATTGGTATTTGTCGATACGATTGACGTTTGGCCATGGACACATTCAGCGACAACAGCTTCTTAGGCCAGAGGAGGTTGGCACAGAATGGCCTCATCGCTCTAGAGACAATGTCAGAAGGCAAATCAACGCGTAAACACTTGAAGTAGCGGTCACTTACCACCGAAGCAACGCAGCAGAGAGCCGATTCCTTGGCCTTGGTGCATGTCTTGCGCAAATCTTCAGAGTCATAGAACTTTTCGCTTGCTGTACAAAATGAGTGAGAAAGCATGGACGGCCGACGTGAGTTTTCCTTTCACTGAGCACTTTACTTACGCATATGGCAGTCGAGGCCAATGATGCCAAGGAGCCAAGAGCCACAGCACTGGGGGTTGCTGTAGAGGCCTTGGGGGCAGATATGAGCGATATGGTCGTCGTGGTCGTTATGATCGTTATGATCGTGATCGCCCCACCACTCGCTGCCAACGTTGAGGGCATCTTCGAGAGGAGAGGCAACAGCAACAGCGGCGAGGAGGGTAGCGATGGTGAAGAACTTCATTTTCGCAGATTTGATGAGTTGTTTCAATGAATGATCTGAACGTAAGAGTGTAAAATACTAGGAGTCTTGCTATTGAAGTGGAAAGCTAGGCCAGGTGATATCGAGGATCAGAACAGATGAGTTTATGGCAGAAATGGACGTTCTACTTATACTTGAAAGACTTTAGAACCACTCACCGATCAGTCTCATATTTCTACTACTCTTGTTCAGTGCTTCTCCTCCATTCAGCCAGATGAAGTCGGCAATACAGCATAGTGGGTATACCCCTTCCGCTCCCATCTCGACGCCCCCGATACGCCGTGTTTCATCTATCGAGTGTATATATGGTATGTTTTGGCGCCACGGCCGTTTTTCGTATATGCTTATCTTCTCCTCCGTAAGCTCAGTACATTTGAACTTTCTATACGAGTATTGAATCGTACTTAGAGTTACAAGGTGATACCACCGAGGTAGATACCCCTACCTTTGGAGCATCTGCTCAACCCACCAGTCAGTAAGCCCCTGACCCTGGTTCTCAGATCTAGGACACATGATGTATAGGTAGGTAATGAATGTACTTATATCCACATGCGTTACGTTAAGTGTAGGTGTAAAGCCGCTGTGTAAATGTTAGGCTTCGTGCCTGAGCTTATTGCAGCCACATGAATGGGTCAAGACGGATAAATTTATCGCCACTTTCTCATGGATCGGCACAAAAACAGAAAAGAATCTCGGGCCATCGCGTCGCTGCGACTATTTTATTCCAAGGGTCGTCGCCGCATACTGTATCTACATATTGTGGCCGTAGCAAGGCAGTATATCATGAGCACAGCTTACCCTGCAATTATATGAGATTGGCCGGAGAATACGACAGCCAGACTCTAATCAATTGGATGTTGAATATACAATTTATTTGATTAACCTTTTGATGTAATGTATTTTCATACTCTTCTTTTTCATTGTTGGCTGCGGTTGAGAGCTGGTGGCGGTCTATGGAGATAATCACAAACAAAAATTCAAGTAATGATATGCCTCTACCAAAACGAGTCAACTATGAAAATCATATGAGAGAATGAAAGACCCAATTTCTTGGCAAAACGGGCCGCTTTTTGCTTAGAAGCTTTATAGAATGGTATACTAACGCTTTGGTCATCCAATCATCAAGCCGTAATAGTATAGTGGACAGTACATCAGTTTGTGGACCTAGCGAAACACTGAAAACCGAGGTTCGATTCCTCGTTACGGCATTCAAAATTTCATTTTTGCATTTTCGCCCTTTTTTGCGTCCATTTTTTCTTCTATATAAAACTTCTCGAACAGCACAACGGCTTGAAACTATATCAGACCCCTGTTTACAATGTTGTGGCCTGTTTTGGACGTAAAAATGCACATCATCGTGGGCTTGATTCTTGGAGATGGGATATTTGCTTTTTGCATGCCACAGCTTACTAATAGTGCGGAACCACTGCCTCACCAACCACAACCAGCGTACGGAGTAAGCTGTAACTACATGCACTTGATATACATGATATTCCATTAGTATGCTACCAATTCTTTTCATAATGGTGGCCGAACATGTTTCTCTTGTACACCGAAGAGGAGCGTCACCGAACTTATAGGCAGCAGCTGACCGAGAAAAGAAAGCAAAAAACCAATGCTGCTTCGTGCGGAAGATGGTGCGGAATTGGACCGCAGCTGAGCTACAGAGTGCCCACAGCAGCTTCCTTCCTCCAGATTACCAGATTACAGCTCGTGATTTCAACTCGCCCTCTTTCATCGCAGATTGTGATGATTTCTACTTGCATTTCTTCCTCCCCCTCTTTTGCTGAGCCTCTGACAGACTTTTCAACCTGTCTGCTTCTTCGCCGAATTCTATTCATACCAGATTCTTTGCCGTCTCTGGCTGCGATTGTTGCGCGAGGGAATGGTGTTTCCTCTTGGTGATGGCTACGAGTGTCTCCTTCATGAAGCTTGTTCTTATTTTATCTTTGAATTAATGATTGCTCAGACGAGAGGATATCTTTGAGTTGAAAGACGTGATTCAAGAGATAGCTTTTTCCTTTTGAGCACCCCGAATCGGTATTAACGGCAGCGACTACATGCAAGACAAGTATCCGACAGACACCATTCGTCTCCAATTCACGAACCATGCCTTCGTCCGTACTCTCGACTCGAAGGCAGCGTCTCGAAAGATTCCCTATACACATTGGGCGCTGCGAAAGGTAGGCAGCTTTTTCAGACGCCTTGATACCAACAGACTTCAACTTTGTTTTCGAATGAGCCGTGATAAATGATGACTGCTTTACGGATAGAGCCGGTTCTACCGTGCTATTCAACTGTGAGAACCGCTTATGATGTCAAAATGCAAATTCGGAAGGGCACAGCCGTCCGGCGGGCCAATCAGTGACGCGTAGTGCAAACCTGGTGATATACTTGAGAGACATACGTCGAAGCTGAAGATTGTGCCCTGGAGCGGTGACATCTAAACGTGTGCTGTCTGCCTACCTGGCATTCATAGTCAATGTTTGAATGTGTTATGGCAATGCAACTCGCAAGGTTTGTCATAATTACCGAACGGTCAGAAAAAACGCTGACTCCGATATCAAAATTGGCGTAGTACACAAGTGAACGAGACGTCTGAATACTTCGATCTGGTATGGATTCCGATGCTCAGTAACCATTTACCTTGATTCCAGCGCGGCCATGAAAGAAGTGCCGGGCCGGGCGAAGACTTCATGACAGCGAGTGAAAGGACGCCCAATGCCCGCGGCTAGAGCTGTCTCGCTCAGTCCCATGTATCCTGAAAGGCACTCCGTCGTCCCCGGAAACTTATTAGGCTCTTACTCCGGCTATTATGTCCATCGCTTTTACAAGGGCGAAGCCATGGCCTCATCCATAATCTGGAACCTGCGTTGGAACAGGCACAACACTCCCCGCGACCCTGCTTTACTCCTCTTTGAACATGCAAACCTCACTGCTCCTCAGTCACCCAAGCGTCGAGAACTTAGCTAGTCACATTTACTCACGAACTTCAAGGATAATACCCGAATCATCAACTCTCATTATCGCCTAAACCATGTGTTTGCCGTCCCCAACTCCAAAACTGTACTACAAAAAACAAAGCAAAATCAAAACACTTGTAAGCAAACCGTTTTTGCAACTCATTCCCCCCCTGCCTTCGCCCAAGAAATAAATCCTTCACCAGGTAAAAAAAAAAGTACAGAGAAAGCATATGAAAAACAAGGTAAAATCTATCAAAATAGCCTTATCCTCCAACAATAATGATAACAAAAGTGTCAACCCAAAGCATAGAAGTCGTTTGCCTGCCGAGAGATGACAATCGGACGTCCCGTATTATCGAAAAAAAGAGTCCGGAGCGAAGAGCTGTGGTGAATAAGAGAGGCCGCAGGCAGTGTCTACAACATACACAGGAAGCGGTTTCGGAAAGCCATGTTGAATCGCGTCGTTCGTCCCAGGGACAACAGGACATGCACGCAGGCTTACCTCATGATCAGACAACGGCGGTGATTTCGGCGGCTGCGCTGACGGTGATTGATGCGCTGATTTCTTGCTTCTTCTGTTGACGCTTGGCTTTGACCGGGCTCTTGATCTTGATGCTGACTTTTGAATATGCTCTCTTGGCAGTCTTTGTTGAGTTGATGGCCTTTTTGGGCTTTGTACCCTTGGCAGGCTTGGTTTTCACCACTCTAATGGGTTTGAGAGTCTTGAGAGGCTTCAACCCCTTGACAGGCTTCAAGGTTTTGTTGGGCTTGAGCGCCTTGATGGGGTGCAATGCCTTGACAGCCTTGAGAGTTCGGATAGGCTTGGGCTTGGGCTTCTGCATCTTGCGCTTCTTGGAGCCAGGCTCCACGTTCTCTTCGTTCCCAGTCAGCTCGTTGAGCTTTCTCTTTCCTCCCTTGCCCTTGCCCTTGCCTCTGCCCTTGGTGGCAACCTTGATATTCTCCTTGATGGGCTTGATTCCCTTGGGCTTGGGTCCCAGCACGCCTCGGCAGTTGGGCTGTCCACAGAGACACTTTTGAACATTTTTGGCTGAGAAGGGGTCAAAGTTGTAGTCATACGTGAGCTCCTCGCCCGTCATGATTGGCCTATCACCAGCAAAGAGAGCCATTCTGGGCTGCCCTGAGACGATCCACTTGATCATTCGGCAGTTGGGGTTGCAGCTATGGTTTACAAATCGAGCAATACTGCCCGTGGTGGCATCAATAATCATGTTTTGATCAAAGCTCATTAAGTAGTAGCACTACCAAGGAAAAAGAAGGTATGTTAGTCTCAAGATACAACGCCCCAGGGAAGCACGTGCTGCTTGGTTCCGGCGTCTGCTTACCTCGTTATTCTTATAGATTTCATTCATTCGTCGTTCGCATTCCTCTTCGGTGATGATCTCGCCTGCGTATTCCATGATGATTTGGTGAGGCTCGAAGCAGCGATTGCTGCGGACGCCATAGCCGCGGTCCGACGTCTTGATAACCTCGACGCCGACACGATATTTTCCGCCCTTGGCTCGCCGGGCCGTCAAGTCGGCAAAGGCACGGTTCGTGCATTTGGCCCTGCCAATGTTGCAGTTTGTGTCGTCGCATTCGTAGAGCATGATTCGGTTCTGGCACGTCTCGGCACAGCCATCCTCTGGCTTGCACACACACTTGGACTGATAATCGAGGATGTGTGGCATCTTTTCCAGACTTCTTTGGATTCGCCAATGAATCGGTCTAGAAGCGCATGATAGTTAGCAGGGGGCTCACGTGGGCATGATTTATTTGTAGATGTAGCACATACTCTTGGTCATCTTCTTCCACTCATCTGGCTTGGGCTGTCCGGGCGGTAGCGGGTTGCAGACGTGGAAGGGCAGCTTGAAATCGCGACCAGTCAACAAGATTCGAAAGCCCGTAAAGATGGGCGCGGGCATGACCTTGTTCTCCTTGCGGGGCATGAGCTCGGGCAGTTGCGCCAGCTGCTTCTTCTCGTTTGCTGTCAGGCCTCGAGTAATGTCCTGTGTCACTTCTTGTCCTGAATAGAGACCCTTGGAGAGGTACTTTTTGACCCTCCGCTTCTTGAATTGGGCGACGGGCTCCTCCGACTCCTCCTTGACCTTGATCTCGGCCGCCACTTCGACCTTTGCCCTCTTGCGCGCACGCTGGCGCTCTGCGGCCTGGCTGGGGTCGACATATTTGCCATTGGACCAGACGCTGTGAATGACGGGGTTTTCGTCAATGTGGTTGAACTCCTTTGTGTCCTGCAAGCGCCGCAGCTCGCGGGACAGTTTGACCGGCTTACCAACAACCTTGTTATTGCGCCCGCGCTTGGCAGCAGAGAGCTTGGCGGTAATGGACGATACCGGCGTCGCACCCGCACTCGCGGCGCCATTTGGGCCGGCGAGACGCGCCACCGATCGCACC
>PNRQ01000196.1:0-68795 GCA_003439915.1 Trichoderma atrobrunneum | reverse complement strand
CGCGCGATGAGCGATGACGGCTCGTTGAAGTTGGAGCTGTGGAATTCGAGATCCTCTTGGAGATCGGTGTGGCCGAGGTCGCCCTAGAAAGACGCAGGCCGCAGCGCCAAAAGCTTAGCAAGGCGACATTTCCTTTTTGCAGGCATCACAGGCCGGGATAGTCAAGGCAACGTATGCTTGCTTCCCTTTCACACAACGTACCTCGTCGTCCACATCCACTACCGCATCATATCCAGAGCCGGACATTTTGGCGTCTTTGGGGGGGAATGCGCTGACCAAGTCCCGCTGGCAAGAACGCTGTCCAAATATCAGTTGGTTGAGGCTGGGCAATTAGTTGTGAGTTGGGTCGAGTCCAAGCTGTCTCTTCTTAGACGCATGGTGGCTTGAGCTTGGGGGATAGCTTGCCACGAGATGTCGTCGTATCACGTGATCAAGTGCATGCAGCAGAATGGACCACGAGCGAATCAAGTCCTCCGATTAGCTAGCTTGTCCAGGTACAGGTGTTGTGGTGTTGGAACAGCGAAAAAGAATCAATTCCCTTTTGATAAGCAATTTACTTATTTAAATACTATTTAGTTCATCATGTCATTTGATCAATTGACGTGGAGGAATTCCTTTTGGTGCAGTCTGCTGGCTTGAACTTATACGTTAATCATGTGGATTTTTGCTAGATAATCTATCTGCAATCCAATCATTTCTGTGGTTCTAACTGATGGTCCATCATGTTTTGCTCTTTCAGCTCCATAGGCGGTACAATAACCAGATGCTCTCTTCAAGCTTCAATTTACTCCTCTCCAAGGACCGGGATTTCGAAGTGTAATATTGGCGTCAGTTACCGTCGAATCACTAGTCGAACTTCCCCGGAGGATATTTAACAATGAGCTGCCATCAGACATCATCTAGATTGATATATTTTGCCTCTGCCCTGATGCTAATGTAGAAACAAAATCCGGAATAAAGCAGAAGCACCTCTGTCCTCGCCACCCCAGAATGCCAGAACCCAGACGCCACATCCTTGGTGAAATGATTTATTTGAGCTTCTTCTTGGGTCGGAGCTGGTTGGTGTGACCGCACTTTCGCTTACGGCAGTTGGTGGCACGGGGAGGGAGACGGGCCTATGAAAATGTCAAAGTCAGTGCCTGCGATTTATCCAGTAGATACTTAAAATTTGAACATACGTAGCACTTGCGGCAGATCATCTTGTCGCAGTTGAACTTGGAGGCAAGAACCTTCAGAGAGGGCTCAATGACACCACCACGCAGACGGAGGACGAGGTGGAGGGTGGACTCCTGCAGATTGGCATTAGCATTCTGTTTCGTTTTTCTTGCTTTCCCCCCGCGTTTCCTCATTTCCCAGTCCTTTATCCCGCGCTTTTCGCAAAGAAAAGTTGAAATGAGGATTCCTGATGACGCACCTTCTGGATGTTGTAGTCGGAAAGGGTGCGGCCATCCTCGAGCTGCTTGCCAGCAAAGATCAATCGCTGCTGGTCCGGGGGAATGCCCTCCTTGTCCTGGATCTTGGACTTGACATTGTCGATCGTGTCGGAGGACTCGACCTCAAGGGTGATGGTCTTGCCCGTCAGGGTCTTCACGAAACTGATCGCATTTGTTAGTACGGCCTTGCCGGGTTCGACGTCGTCGCGAAATCTGGCGGGGTTTCAGTCTGAGCTTACATCTGCACTGTTAACGGTTAGTATTTTCATCCTGGCTTGCTCCCCTGAGGCGTGGCGACGGTACTCACTCTTGAACGATTTTTGTGATGCTTGACGATGTGAAGGTTCGATCGCTGATTCTGCGCGCAAAATTGGTGGGGCGGAAGTTGAAATCATGGAAAACCCTAGGTCAGTAGCCGACACACGTGACTTGCAAGAAGAAAGTGCGCCTGTTATGGGGAATGGAGAGGGCTTTCCATTTTACTGCTAGCGCCGGTCCGACAACCCACCTCGCCCTAGTCCATTCTTAGAAGCACCTCAAAGACCTCGAGTGGAGCCTTACGCTTCATGTACCAAGTACTTCGTCCCAACTTGGAATTCTACAGCAAAGAGCACACTCAAACACTTTTATCAAGCAATACAAGCTTCAGCTTCTATTTTGCTGAACAAACGGCTTCTGATATTTTAATGTATTGGATTATCATTCATTGTATGTATTGGAATTACCCTCATTAACTGTCATGTAACAAAAGTTTGACCCTCCGTCTGCGTCATACTTGCGCAGCAACTACATACAAAGCCTCTTCAAGGTACCTTAGTAGATGTATTGATCAACCATCAAATCAAATATTGGCTCCTCATGCTCTATTTTTATTTTGCCAGGACACCATTGTCCGTTCAATCCTGTAAATGGCGTCTGCCATGGTTTCAAGCGAGGCCCCTACTACCAAGCCTTCATTACACATACGTTAGCTCCATTACTTCACCACGGCGCAGTCATTGTCCTGAGTGTAGACTTACCCGCTGCTCTGTAAAGCTCTGTTGCGGTCTCAGAGAGGTGGTCCACATTGCGAAAAGCCTCGTATCTTGGCATCGACGGCATCGTGTTTTCTGATTTGGCTGAATTGAACCGATTGTATTCGAGAGTTTGATTCAGTAATTTTTTGGCGGCGTCATCTATGTCCTTGGTAGAAATGTCCTCCAATTGGCTTGTGTTTGTCGGCGATTCTTCCACTGGAAAGAATTTCGTGATTGGATTATCGCCTTGATCCAACCTATCAGCACTGTAACTAATAAAAAAATGAGTCATGGTACTCATTAACTTACTAGTCGTGTCAATGAGACTGGAGACGTGAGCAAAATATGCGTCAAGTTCGTCCTCTTCCATAGAGACTACCTGGCTAGGAGTGACTTTATCAAAGTCAAACTTGGTAGTCTTCGTATCGCGTTGTGTTGGCAAATTGCTTCTGCCCTGTCGCCATCTCTCCCAGTCAAGTGTAGGTATCTGGAGGAAATTCGCATTTTGAAGTCGGGATAATGAAGTAATATCGGCAAGGGGAAAATATAGTTTGGTGGCAACAATGAGTAGGGCCATTAGACGTATCTCTGGATAATCCAACCTGGGGTTTGAAAGCTTCTCTGTCGGAAAGCGGAATTGATATCCTAAGAGGGACGCCAACCTTCGGGTCGTGATGATGGCATCAACTGTTTTTCATTAGAATCTTGCCTGTCAGTTGAGGTAATAGTGTTTCTTACTGGGCAGCGCGAGCTCTTTTGCAAATTGTATCAGCTGCGGAACGTGATTAATCTCTGGAAAGACTAGACTGTAGTTGAAGTCGTATGAGAGTACCAAGTCCATAACGACTCTGTGTATCTCATCTCCTTCTATAGAAGATCGGAATGGTAGCTTCAAGACCCTGATATATGAGGCGGGCATTCGATCCCGCATTTCCTGGGGCAGATGTTGATACTATTCGCCAGTTAACATGGGGAAGGTAGGTGCTGAAGCACAGTTATGCTCACGCATTTTTTGTACGGAATGCTACCGCTTCTGGCCCATCGGATGATTTCACCAAGGTGAGTTGGTATTCTCAAGAGGACGCAGCCCAAATAGCAGATTGCGAGTGTGTCGGGGACGCGTGGCAACGGCCATCGTAAGCCCAGCTCGGGATCCCAGCTCTGCTTCCTGGATTGAGGATGCCATTTTGATGATGATGAATCCTGAGAGGGCTGAGAGCTGAAAACTGCCAAGTCTTCGTCGTCTCCCTGGGCATCGTCACCGATACCAGAATTTGACCCTCTGATTCGCAGATCCCACAAGTCGCGAACGACAGTTTCCAGCTCTTCTCTGTGACCCTTTTCATTGATGAGCCATGCTACTTGGCTTCTGATAATCAATTGGAGAGCCTCAAGGTAGAGATCTCTGCCGGCCTGGCCCGTCAGTGTAGGCGCCCTCTTTCCCCTGTCTCTCGGGGCCTTTTCACGCCGAGAGACAGCTCCCATTTTACCAGAGTCTTCAATGTCACCAAGATCAAATTGGATAAATCCCTATGGCCAGTCAATTTCACAGCCAGGGCAGAGTTCACCAAGAGTTACCCACTTCGATCTGATGACCCCGAGCGCAAAATCTCAGCCCATCTTGCAGGTACCATCTCTGGCTACCACATTCGGGGCATCTTTCGCCTCGGGGCATTCTCCGGACTTCTCCTGGTCCTTCCATTCTGAGCGTGCACTTTTAATTATGCCGATAGCGAGAAGAGACGATAAATAGAGATGGAGGTGCTGAGTTATGGCGAGCAAGTGTAGACTTCGCGGTCTATGCAGCACTTCTGAGAGAAGTTTGTCTTCATATTGCACCGTTTTCGCCGATCAAGAGGAGAGAGAAACTCCCGGGTCTCGAACTGATGGCGATATAATGAACTGAAGCTGCAGGCTCGTCCAACCGAAAGAGACCAGCGGATAGGACATGAGGCTTTGTTTGTTGTCTTGCTCAAAAGTACAATTGACCTGTTGGCGGCTTTGCGTAACGCTACCTTGGATTTTACCCACTATAATTTTCACCTACTGCAGCCACACATCTCGGAAACTCTAATGACAGCTGCAAGCATTCTATAATCCATCTGCAGAAAATCCACGGGAAATCTACAGAAAATCTGCAGCAAATCTGCAGCAGATCTAGATCATCTGGAGGCATCATCTGGAGGCATCATCTCTTACTATTAGTTGCACGTTACAGTTTGCACTTATTCACCGATTGCAGCAAGCTCAGTATGCACGTTCATTTTTTCTGTTTCATTTTCATCATGACGGCCGGCTACGCACACATGTCTGTATGGGTAACTTTGGCGATGACTCGTGGAGCGTACAAAGGAAAATAATGACCCTTAGAAAGGGCGTTTGAAATGCCGAGCATTGTAACTAGCAGAGAAATCCCATCCATCAACCTTCGAACGCAACGACCCATACATCAAGCCAAGGATATTCGATGTTACGACGGCCGTAATAAACGCCTGAGGTGGGGGAGGAAAAAGAGGTGACGAGGGGCTATAACCAAATCCTAAATCTTCGTAGTGCTCATTTGGTGGGGGAGTTAAGATTTAATTTAACCCTGCTTGGGAGCCTCCTTGGCCTCAATGGCGGCCTCCTCACCCATGGAGGTAAGGACAACAACGTCTGAGAATTGGGTTAGAATACACTCCATTTTCGTACCATTTTTGGGCGTTAAAAAGGGGGAGAAAATGGTGACTTACTGGTGTCCTTCTCATCAACCTTGAAGAGCTTGTTGATCTTCTCGCCAATCTCGCCATCGGGCATGCGGACATCATCCTTGGTGTCACCGTCGTCGTTCATGAGGGAGAGGAAACCATCGTCAGAGATGTCGAGCTACAGAATCGTGTCAGTAAAGCTCGACTCTTTCTTTTTCTCCTCTTCCAAGTTTCATCTGGGGAGCATAATTTACTTACCAGCTGGTACTCACGACGAGTGACGTTGGGGACATCCATGTTGTGGGTAGAAGGAGAGAGATCTTCGTACTTCTTGCCGGTGAAGATGTCAAGGGCGACAAGGTGGACCTTGGCGTGACCGTGCTTGCCGGTCTTGGAGGTGGACATGTCGACGATCTTGCACGGGCGACCCTTGATCACGACGAAGCCGTTCTTGCGCAGAGCAGAGCACTGCATGGGGTAGGTGAGAGACGCGCCGGCGTCGGCGGACTCGAAGGTAACATCATGCTGTAGGTTGGATGAATTGGTTAGCGTTTAGAGTTTATGATGAAGCGAGTGCGAAAAAGATTGCAGTTTGATAAGGTGATTTGATGTTGATCTTGCAGACGGGTCGATCTTGGGACGCAGAATCTCATCTGTCGAATCTCGCAACAAAAAAAAAAAAAAGCAATATTGTGATGTGGGGTGTCGCTCAGTCGAGGGGCAGCCAAGATGATTGCGGGGTGTTTTTTTCCTTTGCGCAGAGGCAGCGCAACGGAAGCAGACGATGGACTTACCTCCTCAGACATGGTAATGGATTGCGCAAAAATCGAGCTTGTCGTGAAGCGAAGAGAAGGAAGTCGGAGAGAGTCTGCGTGGCAGACAAAAGGACAGTGGAGAGTATTGAAAGTATGTGGAGAGGAGAAATTGAGAGGTGAGAGGAGAAGAGCAAAGGGTGGACGGAGGGGGAAGAAAAGGTGCGTTACCTGAATTTTTTTTCGCCTGTGTGATTGGCCCTGGCGTTAATGGTGCTTGAGCGACTGTGGGACACGGTTTGCACCCGTTTTGGAGGGAGCAAGTTAGTACCTTTTTGCCCAACCGGTAAGGTTTGGTGCTCTTTTTTTTTCGTCCCGCCCGCCAGCCTTATTAGGGCGGAACATTTACAAGAAAGCAGGACACGAGCACTGTCACGAGCCATTACTTGAGAGAAGACGACGCTTGAAGCATTGCAGGTACTCACCGAAACACAAGTTATTTTATTGATTATTTAAATTAGGTACTTTTACAAATGTATTGTTTACCTGAAGACTTCTTAAGGTAGCTGGTACCTCTGTCGGCTTCTCTTCAAGCTAGCTGAGGTGGTTTCCTCTGGGGAGGGGAGGCTGCATGAGCTCGGCACAAGGGAGATGATCACACACAACTCCGCATCCCGAATCTGCAAACCGCCTGACATGATGCATTGATCTATTTTACCGAGCTGGTACTTCTGCTGCACTCGCTCATGAGAGCTGCAAAGGGCAACCACAGCAATTTGTGCGAATTGAGTACCTTGTACTACCTCATAGCTGAGGTACCTGCAACTACGGGTATTGCTGGAAGGTTTAGTGCTAATAGGGCTTTTCCTCCCCAAAAGGAGCAACATCTGCAATGCTCTCCTACCAAAGTTTAAATGTGAGCTGGCAGCAAGAGCTCTGGTACACCGTGTCTCGTGTATTTCCGCTGCATGGCATGGTACCCCGACCTCTTCTTAGTCGCGTGATGTTTCAATGTCGTCGACGGATGAACCTGCACAAGGGCCCCTACAGGCGGTACGTGTATACTTGGAGCTTGGAGCCAATGAGCCTGCGGTTGCTGCGTTGTAACGGCCAGGCTCAGAGTCTTGTCTTTCTCAACCCTTTTTTGTGTCTTTTATGCTGTTCCGTTCCGGTTGACTCACAGCACTGCATTTTGCTTTCCAATTGTGAGCACAGATTTGTGGTGGCGTAAGCTTGCGGCCTCAATAGAAACTAAGAGGTACTGGATACTGAGGCCTCTGGCTCTGGGTAAATGAGGCTTGGCAATGGCTGCTACCGACTTCTTTTCGTGGAGCACTTATTAACAGCACCGGGTAGGGAGAACCTCATCAAAGATGACAAGAATATTGACATAGATATAGTAGGTATCAAGATGTAACATTTAAGCCAGACATCTAGAGAAATCAATCCTTTCTGATATGGAAACCAATTCTATAATTGTCCATCCATGGTTGCATGGATTCTTCGTATCTTGTTCAGCGCTTGCTGATTGCTGCTACGGCGCCCCCCTTCACCAATCATGGCGCTAATTGACTGCCCCAAGCTCGACTCCACCAGCGCATCGGCATAGCCTCGCAGCGTCTCACTCTGTACGGAGTACAGTACAGCTAGCAGCGACAGTTGCGAGTACATGCTACATGTATGCTGATGCTCATGCTCACATACAGCACAGCTACCCGCCATCCACCGAATCACCAGTGACAATCTGGCATTCAAACCACCTCCCCAGAGCCATGAGACGGTCATGATCACGAGGCGCCCTCTCTTCACCAATCGATAACCCCATCTCCGACTCTGGCTGCACATCATGTGGCTCGACCGTCTCGCAGCAACCCAAGCCAGCGCGTCCGGCCCTTCGACTCCCCAAATCACCAGCCGACACAACTCGCCGCTGCCACGAAGGACATCGAGCACTCTTAGCCCTTACATCACATCGCAAAGGCAAGGGCCTTCCCCGCGCGGCTCGTCTCTCTCCTTGGTGTCAAGCGACTCTACGACATCGCTGCTGGCGTCGTCCCGCAAGCCCAATGGCTCAGATGCGAGACAGCAGCCCGGACAGGCCCCGGACCCGGTGGACGTCTTGGAGAAGCTGCTGGCAGCAGATTCCGAGGTCGTGGGCAAGAACCAAAGCAGGGCAAGCTTGATTACGCCGGAGGATCTGACATTTGACGTCGATTTCGGCGGACTGTCTCTAAAGGAGCTGGCCGCCGGGAGCTTCGACCAAGATGCCACAAGCTTGCGCCGGCCGCAGAGTGCGAGCGAATGTGCGTCACTCTATACCCATGGCTGTAATATGTAGTCATACTGGCTGTATCCTCTGCTAACTTGCCAATTGTAGACGAAGAGGACAAGGCCCGGTTCGACGCCTTGCACCGGTCCATCGTTGCGTGCGACGACATCCTGAACTCGGTCGAGATGAATCTCGCCGATTTTCGCAATGACCTTTCCACCGTATCGGCTGATATTGAAACACTGCAAACACGCTCCAGTGCATTGAGTAGAAGGTTAGAGAACCGCAAACGAATCGAAAAGGCGCTTGGCCCATTGGTGGAAGAGCTGAGCGTGTCACCCGATACCATATCCAGGATAACGACGGGCCATATCGACGAGCTGTGGGCCAAAACATTGATTGAGATGGATAAAAGAGCCTCGGCCATTAAGAAGCTGTCTGGAACACAACAGGGCAAAGCCAGCGAGGAGCTTGGCCCTATCTTGGAGAAGCTAATCTTAAAGGTGCGGTCCTTCGCCTGTAGCTGGCTGCGGAATCAACTAACATGTAGCATCACAGGCTGTAGAGCGCATTCGAGACTTTCTCGTCGCCCAGATCAAGGCTCTTCGGTCGCCTCACATCAATGCACAGATAATCCAGCAGCAGAATTTCCTCAAGTTCAAAGATCTCTATACGTTTCTGCATAAGCACCATGCCGCCCTTGCGGAAGAAATCTCACAGGCGTACATGAATACGATGCGATGGTACTATCTAAACCAATTCACACGCTACGAGAGGGCCTTGGCCAAGCTCAAGCTTCATATTCTGGATAAAAACGATGTCTTGGGGCAAGAGGATGCAACAAGGAAAACTGCTGTCCTGTCGAGCAGCCGTGTTGCTGGCCCGCCACACGATGCATTCAATCTCGGGCGCCGCATTGACATGCTACGAACAAAGAGCACCTCGGCCATCTCATCATATCTGGCAGAAGAGGATCAATCAACTCACTACCTGGAAGTTCCCTTTCGAAACTTTAACCTGGCTCTCATCGACAATGCCACGGCTGAATATACCTTCTTGGCGGCTTTCTTCGCACCCGCCTTGTCCTATTCGCAGATATCCAAAAACTTCAACTACATATTTGACCCGACTTTTGAGGTTGGCAGGGTGCTTTCAAAAACGCTCGTCAGCGAGAGCTTCGATGCCCTGGGACTTCTTCTCTGCATCCGACTCAACCAGCACTTTGCCTTTGATCTTCAGAGGCGAAAAGTACCTGCCGTGGACGGCTACATCAACGGCACCAACATGTTGCTCTGGCCGCGGCTGCAGGTCATCATGGACCGCCATTGCGAATCCGTCCGACTGTTGACCAATGCTGCTCCTGCGAAACTGGCCAAGGCCGATCAGATGAAGATGTCAGCGGCACCGCACATGGTCACGCAGCGGTTTGGGCAGTTGCTCCACGGCTTTCTGGCACTGTCCACAGAGGCTGGTGACGATGAGCCCGTCGTAGCTAGTCTACGCCGTTTGCGCTCCGAAGTCGAAGCCTTTTTGGCTCGACAGGCGCAGTCGCATGGTGACACGAGGAAGAGCGAGCGGTTCCTATATAACAATTATTCTCTGATTCTCACCATTATCGGCGATGAAGCGGGGAAGCTGGCTCAGGAACAGCAAGAACATTTTGAAGAGCTGAAACAGACATATCAGGGTGAATCATAGATGTACATATTTACGCCGCTGCCTTCCCACCCCAAAAATTATGATTTATAATGACGCGAGTAAGCGTTGGATTGAGGCATTGTCATGAAAACTAGGGTTGGATTCTAGCTTCAGTTATTTGTATGGCGTCAGGAGGCATAGCATGTTCACGGGACAAGGGGTTGAATAATTAGACAGGCACATCTGCAGAAAACTTAGTCACTCTTAGACACAACCAAACCCTTGTAAATACTATAGCGGATTCTTTTTTGTCCTTTTATTAATTTCCTGCCCGTCTTTTCTCCTTTGCACAATTAACCTATATGATTGGATATTTATTTTCGTTTAGCCGTACCCTCTATGTAATTGATGAGATTACCGCTGGCCAGGGAAGAGAGACCATATGTACTGGACAAGAGTAGGGTTTCGCCGAAGATAGAATGCCACAACTCCAACCATGATGGCTGCTCCAATGAATTTGACAGGGCGCCTGTACATCCACATCTTCCTTCTGACCCCAATTCTCAGCTCTTGCCACTGTATTTCCTTGACCTGCTTCTCAAAGTAATGGTGCCCATCCTCTAGCGTTTGCCGCGTGCTATCATCGACATCTCTGCAGGTTTTGAGCGCGCTTGACGCCGATATTTGATACCACGATCGGAGCGTCTCCGGGGGATGACGAACGAAGAGATCCACGGATTTCTTGATCAGGTCATCCAGATCCAATTCCGGCGGGACCCTGCCGAGAATGACTTGAAGCATATCAGGCTCGTCAATCTCAAAGATCTCATCTCGCCGGTCTATGACAATCTGAGCAAACAAGTATATAGAGAACGTAGGCTCCCGGGCCAGGATGACGTCAAACAATCTGGCGATGTCCCTGTACCGCTCTATGTTGTGAGCGTACATGGTGAGCGTGCCGGCGAGCGCATAGAAAGGCTCTATACTGGAAAGGTGCCGCCGGAGCTCGGGATCCGCGCGGGCGAGAATGTCGGGCAGGAGCTTTAGCTGTGCGGTTGTGGCGCTGAGGCTAGGCAACATGAAGTCGCGAATCCGTAGAATGGAGAGTCGAGCAACCAGAGGCGCCCTGAATGCTGGCTCCAGGACGAGCAGGAATACCTGGCAGATGTCATGGTATCCCTGAAAATAGCAAAGATATGGGTATCGGCGAAGAACCTCGACGATGAGATCTGATAGCTCTTGTTTCCGTTTGTGTAGCTCCGGTTCAGACTGGTCTATAAAGGGTGTCAGTTTTTATACATCAATCGAGTGGTATTATACGACATAGGCATGGGAGAGGCATACCGCTAGGGTAATGAACAAAGGACCGGTTTACGTCGAGCTGAACTTGGTCTTCGTCTCTGTGGCGCGGCAACTCTTTCCAATAACCACCAACGGCATCAGCATCGGCATCTGCTGCCCGCGTGCCGTCGCCTTGGTGTTCCTTTTCGTCGGCAGGGGGGCCAGGCCAAGCAGGATGGGCCCTATGCAGATAGCAGATGGTTTGTTAGCGAACGTATTCGGAAGAAGGGGAAATAGTCGGAGAACATACAGGCAGCCTGGCGAAGCGAATCGGCAAGCAGGCCGCCGTCCGACTCGGCGAGAGCTCTCAGGCGCGTGGCATCTCTCCATGTGCAGGCCGCCAGGATCTCGCTCGTCTTCAGGGCGGCGGCCGGCGAGTTGAGGTCGTCGGTGGGCTCCTCTGGGGCAACAGGAACAGGCTCGTCATCTTCATCGTCGCGGCCAGCGGGATCGACCAGCTCTTTGTCCAGGCTCATGTGCTAGATTTGGGTGCTTTTTGATCTTGGGAGGTTTGAATCGGGCTAGTGCTGGTGACGTGACGTTTGCTTGCTCGTTGGAGCTACTGTAGCACATTGTATTTGGGCGGGTCACATGTAAAACAAGCAGCCACTGGTCTACTATAACAGCGTCAATTAACAGCGTATACACATTTCATTTTCATTTTGTTATATATTGCCAAATACAGTCATTTTTGATATACTTATCGGATGTCAAATACTTGGTTGGGCACAATTACAATTACATCTTGTCCACATGTCATTATGCCTAATATCCATGAGGTACCTAATCTGTAGCCAATAGTTCTCTTGGGCATCATCAAAGCTACATGTACTATACCCAACCGCAGGAGTCTCAGATTGAACCCCGTCTGTAAGTAAACAGGTGATTATCTTTGATCTAATACAGGGATATCAAGCTATATCTGCCCTATTAAGATATAGCTTAACTACTAGGGTAGGGATAATTGTTGATAATATCCGATTTGCCATTTAATCATCTTACTGACCGACTTTCTTCTCCAAACACTTAAAAAGCAACAACATATTCGCGATTCTTTTTCTAAAAAAATTAACTAAGCCAAATAATAAATGATATACCGCGATAGCCAATTCAGAAGTCAGCAATGTTCAAACGGGCATTAGATAAAGAGCAGCTCCATAAGGCAAATAAACGCCCAAAGACAACTCTCGCATCAATTTATTTCCCTGGCTCACCCGCAGGCACACAACCAGATGCCAACTCTAGCACGGCATTAGCGAGAATACGGGTGGAGGGCGGAGGAGAGGAGACTAGAAAGAGCTCCAATTACCCTCACCAGCGTCAGCAACTCTATCGCCATCATCCGTTACGAGAGCTCCCTCTTATATATCAAACACCCGAATCGGCACGGGCAAGCAGTGTACTGCAAGGCGCAATGGAAAACTCGCTGATTCATTATAAAATGGTCAAACCAATTGGGGCGTGGTCAGAGGATGACTTATACAAATGGTATGAGTGGTACCTCGAGCCGGACATGAGGCGGCAAGACCCCAGGAGGTGGAGAGAGTGGCAGGATGACCGGAGGCTTGACGATGACGGGAAGGCATTTCAGCAACAACTAGAGCGGTGGGCTGTCAGATGCCCGCTTTGCTTTCTTTACCGAGACATAACCTGCAACAAGCATGTAATGTTTGATTGCCAAAGGCCGGCGAAGGAGATGGCGTGCCTTATTGAGTTTCGTCTTCGGGAAGCACTAGTCGGTATTGAAGACAGAGGAATTGGAGGCTACGGAGAGGTTCCGTGGTGTGGCGGGTGTTGCTTGCCGCGATCCCGATGTCCCATGTGGGAGAAAACAGACGGAGAGGGCGAGCGGCGTGGGGATGACAGGGCGTGGCATCGGATAGACGGTGAATGGTGCATATTTTACCTAGTGGTAATAAATGCAGTATCAGCGATGTTAACGTTTCAGCTACCGTCTGGGACGACTCTTCTACAACAAGTAAAGATTTGGCAAGAGGGCAGCCGAACCCAGTTTAACAGCAAGCTGGAACTGGACGGGCTAGAAGTGGGCAAATGGCTCATGTCGCCGATGTGGTGGGATTCGCGGCAGGTGATGATTATGCTGCGGGTGTTTTATCAACTGGACATGGCGGTGGAAGAAGCATGGGTGCTCAAAGCAATAGAGAGGCGACAGGTCGAGTTAAACGCATTAAGCCTTCAGCAGTGGGATGATTGGGACTCGACCGTCAACCACGTGGCAGCAGCAGGAAGAAAGCAGAAGCGGCACAGAAGGGAGAAGATGAAGATGGATATCAACTCTGCAGATGAAGGATATATCAAAGATGCTCTGGACAATGCCGCAGAGGAACTAAAGCGCTATAAGGATATGGATTCATACTGGTGGGCGGTTCAGGCAAGGATTCAGGAATGGGGCGAGGAAGCAATCCAGTGCCAGCTATGCAGGGCATATACTTGGAGCGAGTCATGTTATACGCACTCGGCGAGAGTATGTAGGATGTGGAATGAGTCTGAGAGATTTACAACGCTTGTGAACAGGCTATCGGGTCTTGATGGAGAAGAGAAAGAAGGGACAGATGCAGATGCGGACGAGGGCGAAGATAAAGAGGCAGATGAAGGCTACGGAACCTGCCAGACATGCAGGTTCCCGGTAGCAGTATGCCAACCTATATCAAGAGATGACAGGAAATCGGGCAGGAGAGAGCTGAGTTGGGAGATGTCGTGGAACAGACGTATTGAAGCAGACAGTTGCAGCATTGCTAGTAATAGCAGGTGGTAAGTTGGGGAAGATGGTGATTGATGAGGAGATGGCTGAATGGAGGCAGAGCTCGGAGAGTGGCAGATGGGTTGATATGATGGAGGAATGGAAGAAAGGGGGGATTGGGTTTGAGGGATTGGCAGATGAATGGTTGCAACAGCAGGTGTCGTGTGGGCGTGGTGGGGAGCCTCGAATTGTTCGAATTTTTCTACACCTGACAGGAGGGTTCAGGAAGTTAGTATAATAGAACTTAGATAGTATAATATAGCGAATATGAAGCTGGAGATGCTTTAGATGGGCGAGTAGTTGCTGGTTTGCTAGTTGCTTTTGCTCTTAATGTAATTCTTCGTTTGGCTGGGTAAGGTGTATATTAGTACTAGGTAGGTAGTCGCCTGATGGTATAACTACGGCATTGAAAGAACGACAAACTGGCAGTAAACTGGAAAGCCCTCAATCTTCTGTATCAAAATTACAATTCTTATAACGATATTATTATTTAGTAAGTGGCAGTAAGGGTATATAAGCTTGGGTGAACATATACCCTAGTAATACATGTATCATGTTGTTGGAGGCATATGCGGTGGGTGTGAGAAAAGATAACTAAACCGAGTACCTAGGTAAGTAAATCACACAGATGTTGGGCTAAGAATCTTCGCAACGTTAATCCAAAGCTAGGAGACTTTATCAAGGCTTCTACTTAGTTAATAATTGCAGGATGCCGTGTCTTTCATGGAATACCTAGTGTGCCCCATTCGTACGCTACGTTCTTCAGCAACCCAAGTTTTGCCTTAGTACTGAGACTACTTGAATATGGCGACATACTTGCATTTCCAAAGGCTGGTAGGCAGGGAACCAGGTTTAAACCACAACAACGCGGAAAGCCCGTCTTCTCGCAAAGACCCACCAATGGGAACCGCTGGTTGGCCAGGCTCTGCACCCTTTGAGCTTCAGATCCTTGTCTCATTGCTCACCGAGTGGAGACGGCCAGGGAAGGCTGCAGCAAGTGGTTGGCAATAGTCTCCATAGGAAAACATGATGAGATGTAAAGAGATTCAAGAGATGGTGCTTCATCGGCCCATGCTAGATGCGAGTGGTAGATTCATAGTTAATAGTTGGTGTTAATGGAAGTAGAAATTTAGTAGTGCTACCCTACCTTATTTGTGACAAGCGCCGTCATACTTGATGTCTCATTGCATCTATGCTGCATACCTACATATACGCGCAATGTCTAGTCAACAGCCACCATGTAGATGATTGGTCCTGGCTTTCGGTAGGGTGGAAGTGAATGGTTCTAGGCTCGAGAAGTCCAGATACGTCCTTGGGCGAACAAATATTTCGTTTTCTCCCACCCTCTCTAACTGAAACATGATCTTAAAGCTTCCATTAATGTGAAGTCAATGTAGATATGGCTAAGTTAGTTTCGTCTTTGCTACATATATAAGGTATTTATGCTTGAGAAATGGAGTACAGCATGGGTACTGGAATCAATTTGAAAAGACTCTTTCAATAGTATCCAAACTTCTGTGTGGGGTTTATTGAGTCGGGTTCGTCAGTTGTATGTAACAAATCCATCAATAATTTTCATGATTATTTAAGATGTCTGTGAAAAAGCTGATAATTGCGATTTCAAGATGCTATCTTAGGGTACATGAAGTATCGGAGATGTACTGCAACGGTATGCATGACTCGAGATCTCTGCAAGGAGACCAGAGAGACACTCTTTGACTCTTACCCCTCAGTCAGTGATAAGAAAGGATGAGGAGGGGCATGCATAACGGTTCCGTTTACTCGTGCCACGTTCATCATGGGGGGTGGCAGGGAAGCCAGGGAGAAAAGACCCCACGCCCACGGATTGCCTGTTCAAAGTTGCATGTACTTTGTAGCAATGGGATCAAATTAGCCATGGGAGGAAAGGGAGTGCTGTAGGAAAAGTCGAATCGAATGATGGAGATTCTATAAGTGAGCATTCGGCCTATGATGTGCCCCCCCTTACGCCCAAATCTGACCCGTCACTATCCACAACGTGGCGGCTAAACCCGTGTTTTACACCATAAATCAAGAAAACCCTCACTTACTAGGTATTCAAAGACCCTGTGTCGTAGCATTGTTTTTATCCACTTGCCACGCTGTTGATCACTGTTCTAACGCAAGAAAAGAGACTAATACTTGTGTCTTCGTAGCGAATGATAACAGATAGCTATCTGTATTTGTTACCCGTATTTGAATGGATCTGGTTAAGTTAGTAAACTTGAGCTCGAGCCACAAGAATTTTCTCCCAAATGAGATGCCCAATGCAGTAACTAGTCAATGTGAGAGGCTGACTCGAGTGCTAACAACCGTATTCATACAGGCAACCCCGAGGTACTTGCTTTTAGAGACCGTTTCAAGACTACCTTACTTTACGAATATACAATTATGGAGGCCAGCTTGTCAGGGATATGCTGGCCACGATTTACAACATGTAATGTCTCTTGGCTTCATGGTGACATTCACAACTGAGACATACATAGCCACGGTAATACGTACTTTCGAAGGATCGTACTAGGTAGCATTTGGGTACTGGTATATATAACAAAGAGCACACAGCTGACCGCTTTGCTTTGCTTCTACTAGATCCTGTATGCGAGGGGAAGGAGGATTGTGTCTATGTCCATACTACTGCATACTAAGTTAGTAGACGGATATAGAGGTGCCCAATTACACATGAAATTTGCTTCTCCCACCCAAGTCGGTTGCTCAGCTTTGAACGATACTGAAGACAGCCAGCTTTATAGCCAACTGATGCCATGTCTGCAACAGCCGACAAATACTCCTGGATACCTTATGTACGCTGGGATGAGCGAGGCTCAGAATCGAGTCACATATCAAATTTACCCATGTATCGCTTAGTATTGGTACTGCCTGTAGTTGATGTTGGTGCAGTACAAGAGAGTGGGTAGCGTCGAGTGGTGGATACACGCACCCAACCGCGGCCCCACTCCACATTTTGTACAGCTCGAGGTACTTGTTAGTGGATGGGCAGACAGCTTCTTCGTCGCTCTGGCACTTTGATGCCGTCCTTGAGGAATAGCTCTGGTACTTGCGGGCGCACCTGGCCGTTGCTTCTTGCCAATTCCTCCCAGGTACTCTGCTCCGTAAGTACATGAAACCCGAGTTGCACGGTACCTCTGTAACAGGTACATGCAGGTTGGCCGAGACGTCTTTGGTCTGCTTTTGACGTTACCCATCCTGCTTAGGCCAGCCACCAGTGAGCTCTTCCTCTGCACCTCCAAGCTGCTGCCTCCAGCTTTTCTCATTCATCCTTTGGCCTGATTCTCTCTTTGGGCTTCCTCTTTCTTCCCTTTTCCGATAATCTCGCCTGGTTTAGCCGTGAATCGCCTGAAAACCGCTCACTTTGTCGCCTCTAGCCCGAGCCGCTGCCTTTGGCTTGGCGTAAATGCTCTCTTCAAGACCAGACATAAGCGCCTTCATCGCCTCTCAGTTAGATCGAGAAACGCTGTGAGCACTGCACGTACCAACATCGGCGTCATCAGAGAGTGCCTAAGCTCAGCCCGGCCTCGCACTAGCATCACTATTCGTCTTGTTTCTAGCCGTTGGCCGATATGATCACGACATTGTCCCACTGAGTCAAAGCAACAAGTAAAATGCGCTTCTGGCTGCGTGGCTTTCCCTGATATTATATGCTCATTCCGGCCATCTGCTGTCCTAGTTGACTAGTTCAAGCAGAACGAGAGTTCCACCGACCTTGAGTCACTTGCTTCGCCTAGTTCCCCCCTATTTTCTCACCGTTCTGGATGATGTTGTGATAAGATAATCACAGCATGGCCTTCCAAACTAGAGTTCTGCGAGATGGTGAATGGGTTACCGAAACTGTGAACCTGCAAGCTGCCTTGAAGGCTTCTGCCGCACCACAACTGGCCTCTGAACCCCTGCCACAACCCCCCGCCTGCGGTATTCTATCCCAGACCATTGTTGAAAGCCCTGTGGTTCGATGGGTGCTTCCCGTTCGACTGCGCTCCAGCGCTCACAATGATATTGCCTTCATTGGTGTAAGTCTCCTCTGTCATGACAAGCCATCCTACTGTGTCCAAGTCACATTGCCCTAGGCTAGTCGTGGGGGTTTCTGATACTATCCCATCGCTTCTCTGGCTGACATCTATCAGGAAAATTTCATCCAAATCAGTCAACTTGGGAGAGATGGCCAGGTCCATGATGTTATACGCAAGTCTGACTTTGGTTTCCGAATTCGAAACGCTGTTGTTCTCGGCGACAACCTGGAGCATGGCTTAGACGATGACCCATACGGCGTCGCCGTCAAACCAGAGCCGCCGTCTTCTCCATTGTCTCCGGGTGCACATGGGATTTTTAATGACCTTCAAAGTCGCTCGCTTCCACCACAGCTGCTCGTATTGATGCTGGAGTCTTGTCAGTTGCTTTTTCTCTTTCTCCGAGAGGGGCCTGACCACACGCTGGAATTTGTCATAACCAAATATGATAACCCGCGGCTGCTGCCTTACTTGGGATATCAGCTTGCTGTGGACCCATCTTCGCGATATATGGCTGCGGCGAGTCCAGAAGGCATCTTCGTGGTCTACGAGTTGGAGCCATTGTCAGAGCTCAATGCCCAGTACACAGAACTAGGGTCTATCGAACCCATCAGATCCATACGCATCCGTGCTGTGAGCGGAGCCATCCACAAATTGGAGTTCTTGTTCCCTCGCCGTGAGGATGACTATCATGTCATCTTGATCTTAATCGTGGCTCGAAGGGAGAGGAGTCGTGGACCCCCTGTTTCCCGAATGGCAACGTATGAATGGGAGCTGGGCGAAGACCTCCAGCTCATTTTTGCTGAAGAAAGGACTGGCACCCGACTGCCTAAGGAGCATAGGATGCCATTGCTTCTTATTCCGATCAGATTCAAAACAGCCTTTTTCGCAGTTTCTCAGTTCCATATTGGAATTGTAAAGTATGCGCTTTCGGGTTCGCCTGAATTCGAGTCTTTGCCGACGCAGCCTCCTGCGCGCACTCCGTTGTATCATGGTACTGGCGAGCCGCTCTGGGTCGCATGGGCAAGGCCCTTTCGCCGGAAGAAGTACTTTGAAAAACAGATATTATATATCTGGCCCGTGAAGATGGCGCAATCATTCATATCGAAATTGACGCCACTGAACTGCTGCCTTCGGTGACCAATGTAGGATGCCTAGGCGCCAATATTGACACGGCATTCACGTTGGCGTATGACATCTTTTCCGACGTTCTCATGATAGGCGGAGACTCTGGCCCGGGCGGCATTTGGAAGGTAAGCTCTCGTTGAGCAGTATCAGATATATCGTGAACTATTCTAACATTACGGGTTTTCCTTTCCCTTTTAGCTCGCCCCCCGTGAAGATCTCCAGCAGGTCAGCATCCTCCCTAATTGGTCTCCCGTCGTTGATATGACAACGACGAACGAATACTCGAGCTGGCACGGAGGCAGTACGGATCTTCAAACAGCGCAGTCCAGGTCAATAACGCAAAAAAGAAACAGGATGCGCAAACAAGACAGCATTTTCACCGCATCTGGTCGGGGCCTCAGAGGAAGTGTAGTACAATGGAGATGGGGAATACAGGCCCGGATTGGACTGGATATCGAAACGGGTGAGCCCATTCGACAAGCATGGACGTTTACAGCACAGCGCAACAACGAGAGAGAGCTTTATGGACTATTGGCACTGCCTCATTCATCAGTTGTTCTTCGGTTCTCAGAAAGTCTGGATCAAGTTGATGCTGTACCAGCCGAAGACACGCCGTTCGATTTGGCATCCAGGACCCTTCATGCTATTCAAGTATCGGAGACTGTAGTTCAAATTACCGAGGTTTCCATTAATGTGGCTACTCCTACGGCAAGGTAAGGTGTTCCGTTAGGCCCGTGGCGGCTTCAAACCGTAATTCTGACTTGCTGGCCAGTTCGCGATGTGTCATTGCAGAAGTCCTTGGTATACCCAATGCCACTGCAGAAAGTGCTTTTTGCATTGGGCATACCGCCGTATTCTCCACGCACGTTGGACAAGTCTCTCGGTTGCATGCTATGAAAGCCGAGGGCATCAATTTTTCCATGATAGGGAGTTGGGATGCGCAGGGCGAAGTAACATGCGTTTTCATATTCGCCGTCTCGAGCAACAATTTCATTGTTGCTGCTTCCATGTACAATGGGGTACCATGGATATCCATCTACTCAACATCTGGGGAGGCTATTGTGTCGGAACCCATCAAATCTAGCAATGGTACGTCTTGCACCTCCTTTGACACGGCTTCGACGAACTTGGATTGACATGATACTGACATGGACAGTAGAGGAAGGTGATGGTGGTGCTGAACTCGAGGCACTGACGAGCATCTCGGTAGCTCACCAGGGCGCGGACCAGGTTGATCTTGTTCTGGGAACTCGCTGCGGAAGCCTGATCACTGCTCGAATATCTGATCAATCTCCAGACAATTTGACATGGAGTTCTGAAGTCATTGGAGCGGCACGAGTTGACGTGTTTCCATCCTCAATCCCCTACACTGGAACGTCGACAGCTTTTGCTTGCTGTGATAACAAGCTGATCCTGCTTAGCAACTTTTCTTCAGAGGATTGCAAATTTACCAATAAACACTTTATATGGCCAACAGATTCGAGCGAACCGGCGATGCCCTCGCCTCTGATTCATTCTATTTACAGGATCCCACAAAATCTCTCTGGGCAAGATGGGCATACATCCCTTCTAATACTCGCTGGCTCAAGGCTGCTCATGGCTGACTTCGGCCCTCACATTGGAAATGTGCCCAGGTCTATTCCTATTCAGGGTACTCCAACGAGAATTATATTCTCACAAACGTTGAACTGCCTGGTTGTTGCGATGGTTATGGATGATAGGTCCACTTTGCTGTTTATTGACCCCGAGACGGGACTGATCATCTCCGTCGCAACCGACAAGGATCGAAACCCTGTTGAATATATCTCTGGCCTTGGCCGTCTCGGCGATAAGATATTTGGGTTGCATGAATGGTTATACAAGAAAGATGGGAAGACGTTTCCCTTTATTCTCGTAACTACACAAGGCGGAGAGCTCATCATCGTATCTACGGAAAAGTTTTATGCTCGCCCGGGTGAGCCCGACAGCAGACAATTGAGATACTGGACACGATATAAAAAACGCCTTCATGGTGAAATCTTCTCGATCACAGGGGACGCAGAAGGACTGATCTACTGCGTCGACCGCACACTCCATTGGGAAGTCCTCGACCTTGTGGAGAGAAAACTGAAGCCTGTGAAAGAATTCCAGCTAGATTCCCCAGCAATCTCTCTACGTGTATCAAGGGGCAAGCTTTTTGCGCTGACAGCTCTGCATTCTTTGGAAATAATTGACTACCAGTCTGCAGCAGATGAAGAGTCCATGGAGCTCATCCATGGCGACCAGGTCTCTAGGCGATCGGTTCATATGATAGACATTGGTGACCCAACAGACGGCCACGGTCGGTTCCCTTTGACTCTCGTATCGGACCAAGGAGGTGTCATCGCAGGAGTTTGGGTTCCCTTTGGGCAACGGGACAAGGAGCTTGACGTCGTATTCGAAGGCATGCTAGCATCCTCAATAAGGAGATTCGCACGAGCCCGCAACAGGCCACCATGGCTCATAGACAATACTCAACGACACTATGGGACACTACCGACCACTCATGATGGATCTGATATCATTGGTGTCTCCTTGGACGGCACATTGCGCCAATTTTCGCTGCTTAGCTTTGAGCTATGGCGATTCTTATTCACGGTCCAGACATTGGCGCAAAGGAAAGGCGGTATTGTTTCGCTCAATATACTGCATCGCGATGAAAAGGTGGACATCATGGATCCGGATTTGCAGCCAAGTCCAAAGATGATGCACATTGACGGAGACATGTTGAAGCGGTGTTTGGCTTTGCACATGCTGGAACGGCTTGTGAGATCCGAGGCCAATTTTGCATTGTTTTGCAGCCACCTCGATGCTATTGGGGGAGGGAGCTACACCGCTGACTTCAAAAACGAGGGCGAATCGAAGAGGCGAGAAAAATACCTTGAGCTGGGCTATGATATTATCAAGTTTCTCGTCTCGCCGGCATTGTAAAGGCTTGTTTGTCAACTTTGTTATGGCATAAATGGATATAGGCGAAAACGGCTGAGCCGCCTTGGTGTTATATATGACTACGATTTTGGTCTTTGGTGTTTTCACGAGCGATGATCTAAAATAAGTCTGCTGATTTTTGCCATCATCCTGCCTCTAGAATAGAAGTATATTTGAGCCCTCTTGTTTGTTGAAGGGTCCAATACTTGTACAAACGTTGCCTCGAGTAGGAAGTTTGTGATTCACATTTGTGCACATATCTTGGTTAGCACTGAATAGCTGCAAAAGACACATCTGCTCGTCTCTGCATTAACATAAAAAACTGTAGCAGATGACAGACACTCCGTACGCTGCAGACCAGAGCAAACAGTGAAGCCATCAAACTTTCGTGTCCCATATACAGTAATAGATGCCAAGCAGAAAGTCTCCATCTGCCCCGCAAAGCGAAGCCTAAAGGCCAGCCCACTTACAAGGCTTTCGTTCTAACCACCACAAACAATTTACGGAACAAGTGGCGGGCGATTAGTGCGGGACAGCTCAGTATTATCTCCGGCCGTTTTTTTCTGTTGATTTTTTTTCTTCTCCCATTGCATTGTTCTCCCATTCTTCTTTTCCTTTTGGAGAACCATCCTTGCCCATCCCTCCATATTCTTCAACACTGCGGGGTTGAATTTTATTTTCTAGGGTTTCTTCTCTAATTGCACTGCCCCTCCTCTTTTTTCGCCCTTTTCACCACCGACGAAAAAACACCCAACATGGCGCCGAAGAAGAAGGGGAACAAGAACGCCCAGGAGGACTGGGAGGCGGAATTGGGAGAGAGCATCGCCCCGGCTGGTGATGCTCCTCCTGCCGCCGAGCAGAATGGCGAGGATGACGAGGCCGCTGGTGGCGGTGGTCTGATGGCCATGTTGCGCAAGAACAAGGAGAAGCGCAAGAAGAAGGGCATTGTGGACGAGGAGCCAGCACCTGAGCCCGTGGCGGAGGATCTGTCTGCTAAAGCACCGTTTGAGGCATCTCTAGACGATGATGAGTTTGCTCTGCCGCAGAAGAAAGGCAAGGGTGGCAAGGGCAAGCCTGCCTCGGCCCCGGCTGCAAAGGACGATGACAAGGATGACCTTGAGGAGCCCGGCAGGATACTCACAAAGGCAGAGAAGGAAAAGCTAAAGAAGGAGCGTGAGAAGCAGCGTAAGAAGGAACAGGTATGGCATCCCCCGTCTATCAACACCATTGGCCATTTCCGACCTCTAACAATGATGATGAATTTAGGCTGCGAAGAAGAAGACTCCGGCACCCGCGAAAGCCCCAGAGCCGGCAAAGGCGACCGCCAAAGATGAGCCCGTAGCCGAAAAGGAGGCTGCTCCCGCTCCTGCTCCCGCCGAGACGGGAGGCAAAAAGAAGAAGATTCCGGCACATCTTGCCCTGATTCAAAAGCAACAGGAGGAGTTGCGTCGCAAACAAGAGGAGTCTGTCCGACTGGAAGCTGAAGCCAAGGCTTTGGCCGAGGAGGAGGAGAAGCGATTGGCCGAGGAAAACAAGAAAAAGGAAGAGCAGAAGGCTCTGAAGAAGCAGCGCGAAAAGGAGCGCATTGAGCAGCTCAAGAAGGAGGGCAAATTCCTCACTAAAGCGCAGAGAGAGGAGAAGGCCCGAAACGAGCTGAAGCTTCAACAGATGCTTGCGGCAGGTATCAAGATTGGACCTCAGGAAGAAGAGGGCGCACCTAAGAAGAAGGTGGTATATGACAGCAAGAAGAAGAGAGGCAAGAATGACAAGGTAAGAAGACATTCCCTCCCCTTTACCAATATTTGCCACTAATGATCAATTTCCCCTATTTACAGAAGGATGAAGAGGCTGCTTTGGCTGAAGCCGCCGAGAGAGCTCGAATCCAAGCAGAGAAGGCCCTTAAGGATGCAGAGGAAAAGGCTGCCAAGGAAAAGGCCGCGGCTGAGGCCAAGGCCGCTGCCTCCAAGGCTGCCCAAGAGAGCGACGTTGAAGATGACTGGGAAGCTGCTGCTGCTGCCAGTGGAGAGGAGGACGTCAAGGATAGCTGGGATGCAGATTCCGATGAGGAGGCTGAGAAGAAGGCTGCTGCCAAAGCTAAGAAGGAGGAGGAGGAAGACGAGGAGGAGGAAGACGAAAGCGATTCCGAAGAGGACGATTCCGAAGACGAGGCTGTATCAAAAGCCAAGCAACTCGAAGCTCAACGCAAAAAGGAGGCTGCCGACCGCCGAGAGAAGGCTCACCAGGCCGCCCTGGCCGCCCGATCCAAGGACAACCTGCGCTCTCCCATCTGCTGTATTCTGGGACACGTCGATACCGGAAAGACCAAGCTCCTTGACAAGATCCGACAGACCAACGTTCAGGAAGGCGAAGCCGGAGGTATCACCCAGCAGATTGGTGCTACATACTTCCCCGTCGACGCCATCAGACAAAAGACGGCTGTTGTCAACAAGGATAACGAGTTCGAATTCAAGGTGCCTGGTCTCCTTGTCATTGATACCCCTGGCCACGAGTCTTTCTCTAACCTCCGATCTCGTGGTTCATCCCTGTGTAACATTGCCATCCTAGTCGTCGACATCATGCACGGCCTTGAGCCGCAGACTTTGGAGTCCATGCGCATGCTTCGTGAGAGGAAAACGCCCTTTATTGTGGCCCTCAACAAGATTGACAGACTTTACGGATGGAAGAAGGTGGACAACAACGGTTTCCAGGACAGTCTGGCGCTTCAGAGCAAGGCCGTCCAGAACGAGTTCAAGAACCGTCTGGAGCAGACCAAGCTGGCTTTCGCCGAGCAGGGATTCAACTCGGAGCTTTTCTACCAGAACAAGTCCATGGCCAAGTTCGTCTCACTTGTGCCAACATCAGCGCACACTGGTGAGGGTATCCCCGATATGCTGAAGCTTATCCTCCAGCTCACCCAGGAGCGTATGGTTGGCTCTCTCATGTATCTGTCCGAGGTGCAGGCAACAGTCCTTGAAGTCAAGGCCATTGAGGGTTTCGGTATGACCATTGATGTCATCCTGTCCAACGGTATCTTGAGAGAAGGCGACCGAATCGTGTTATGTGGTACTGAAGGTGCGATTGTGACAAATATCAGAGCCCTGCTGACTCCAGCGCCGCTACGTGAACTGCGTCTCAAGTCGGCGTATGTGCACAACAAGGAGGTCAAGGCTGCTCTTGGTGTCAAGATTAGCGCTCCTGGCCTAGAAGGAGCCATTGCCGGTTCCAGGCTGATGGTGGTTGGTCCCGATGATGACGAAGATGACATTGTTGACGAGGTCGAGTCCGATCTGGCAAACCTTCTCAGCAGAGTCGAGACCTCCGGCCGTGGTGTCAGTGTGCAAGCCTCCACTCTTGGTTCACTGGAAGCCTTGCTCGACTTCCTCAAGGACTGCAAGATTCCCGTCGCCAACGTCGGTATCGGCCCAGTTTACAAGCGTGATGTGATGCAGTGTGGTATCATGCTGGAGAAGGCGCCCGACTACGCCGTGATGCTCTGTTTCGATGTCAAGGTCGACAAAGAAGCTCAGCAATACGCCGAAGACCAGGGAATCAAGATTTTCACCGCCGACATCATCTACCACTTGTTTGACAATTTCACCAAGCACATGGATGAGATGCTGGAGAAGAAGAAGGAAGAGTCCAAGATGCTGGCAGTCTTCCCTTGTGTCTTGAAGCCGGTTGCTATTTTCAACAAGACTGCTCCTATTGTCATTGGTGTGGATGTTATTGAGGGTCAGCTCAAGATCAATGCACCCATTGCGGCTGTCAAGACCAACCCCACGACAAATGCCAAAGAAGTCGTTGCCCTTGGTAGAGTGTAAGTTTCATTGCTGCGTGCAACCACACCCCCTCTCCCCCCTTTCTTTTCCCCCTTTTATCATTTTTCAGTTACTGATGCAGTATATTCTTAGTACATCCATTGAGCGAGATCACAAGCAAATCCCAGTCTGCAAAAAGGGCCAGCCTTCTGTTGCCGTCAAGATTGAAATGGGTGGCCACCAGCCCATCTACGGCCGACACCTGGAAGAGGCCGACCTGCTCTACAGCCAGATTTCCCGAAAGAGCATTGACACCCTCAAGGAGTTTTACCGCAAGGAGGTGACCAACGAGGAGTGGCAGCTGATTATCAAGCTGAAGCCCCTGTTTGATATCTAAAAGCGGTTGATATAGGAAGAGAATAAAAGAAAAGAAAAGAACAGTAAATCTTTTATTTACTCTCTGTTTCGTCCACGCTTCATCAGCCATCTAGTCTCTCTGGCGACACAGCTCTGACATGAAAGCAAATTCAGCTTTGTTCAAGTCTGCCGTGTTAACACCTTTCCCCCCTCTTGTTCCATTTTGTTATCACAAAAGCTTTTTGACTTTTTCTTTCCTCTTTATCTTTTTATTTGGCTTTGGACCGTTAAAACGTTTTTTTTTTTTTTTGCCTCTCTTTATATGCATTGTTTGTTTGGTCGCAGGAAAATCGCATCGGATGGGGGAAGGAGGGGTTGCGGCTAGTTAGATTGTCAAAAAAAGAAGCGACAATCATTTGTATCGAGTATAAAAGAGGTAGTTGCGGTTGGAGAGAAGAAGAAAAAACTCGTTTCTACAAATTTGGCGCATTACCTGTCTTAGAGAGATAAGCACATGGCCGCAAGGAGTGAAGTCAAAAAGGCTGGAATAGGTTTCAATTCAAGCACAAATAGGTACAGGTATTAGCGAACACGAGAGAGTTATGGCAGAATAGGAGATTGCATTGGACAACTTTTCTCAAGAATGTTTGGTGTGCACAATTTGTCTTGCTGCTATCGTCAAGTCAAGATCTTAAAAGAATTCCCTTCATGTGTATAAAAAGGTCATAACTACTTGGGGCATATGATATAAATGGATCTAGAATGTGTAGACATGTTTTCCTCATGACAGTCCCTCCCTCCGTATTTTACCAAAAGTCAACTTTTCTATACTGTATATCCTTCTCTGGAGATATCATCATCTCTCTACCACCGCGTGGTGTTTATTTAGGGTCGCCAGCCTCCTCGGATTCGGTGGGAGCATCGGCATCCTTCATCTCCTGGTCTGATCCTCCCTGGGCCGCCTTCTCGGCCTCAGCAGCCTTGCGAGCCTCTTCCTCAGCGGCTCTTTTGGCAGCCTGCTCGGCCTCGACGCGCTCCTGGACGGCACGGCGCTCAGCCTCGACTTTCTCAAAGTGTCGCTGAACGACAGGTCCGGCAAGAGCACGGATCTCCTCCATCTTGGAGACGTAGACGCCCTTGGTGGCATCATCGCCTTCGTCGTACAGCCAGTCCTATTCTTTCAGTTAGTAACTCGTCCCACGTAACCTTATTGGAGGGAGCACGCCATTCACATACCTCTGTGGACTCGAGCTTGGCTCGGATGGCGGACTTCTCGTCCTCGCTAGAGAGGTCGGCGTATTGCTCATCAAGCTTGGCTCGGAGATCGTAGATATAGGCCTCGAGCTCGTTCTTCTTCTCCTCTGTATCGGCAACAAGCTTATCCTCCATAACCATGGTGGATTCCTTCTCAGTCAAAGCGGTCTTCGAGCTGGCATCCAGCGATGCAGTACCGCTAGCAATGGGCAAGTCGCCCTTTCGGACCTGCTTCTTGACCTTGCGAGTCTTTGTGCCATCGGTATCCATAGCCTATGAGAACGGTGTTAGTTGAGTTTTTTACCCTGCTGGTTTCCCCGTCATCTCCCGAATCTAGTTGAATACTCACATCGGCATCCTTCTTGTCGTCCTCCTTCTTGTCGTCATCCTTGACCTCTTCCTCGACCTCCTGGTCCTCGACATAGTAGCCGTTCTCGACATTCAGCACACCGTGAATGTTGACTCGGGCCTTGAGCTTGCAAATCATGAAGTCTTCCTTGCCATCGGCTTTGACGCCCTTCACAGAGAAGCGGCCAATCCAAGGGTTCGTTTTGCCAGGAAGCTCTTCAGAGTTTGCATAGCGGGCCTCCAAGTCAAAGGGCTGCTTGCGGTAGAATGTGAGGATCTTGGTGGAAGGCAGGACGCCGCCCTTGTTGAAAACAGTCAAGCTGGTGTCTTCATCGGGAATATCAGGAGCCTTCTCCCATCCAAACTCAATGGGGTAGCTAATGATATCTTGAACGGTGAAGTCACGAACTCGGAAAGCCGGAGACAGGATGGCGCAGCTGAAGGCACAGCCTCGGGCAACAGCCTCGTCGGCGTTCATGGTGTATGAAAGAGTCTTCTCGAAGAAGGCCTGGATGCGCTCCTTGAGCACGGGGACTCGAGATCCACCACCGACGATCTCAATAACGTCGATATCGTCCTTGGTGAGCTTGGCCTGGGCAAGGGCCTGCTCAAGAGGCACGTGAACACGAGCCAGCAGAGGCTCAACCATGGCCTCGAACTCCTGTCGAGTAACCATGGCGGAGGCATCCACGTCGTTCATCAGGGACTCGATGTTGACGGGGGCCTGCTGGTTAGCAGAGAGAATCTTCTTCGTCTTCTCAGCGGCAGCAATGGTACGGGCCATGGCTCTGCCGTGAGTGTTGATGTCAACCTTGTACTTGCCCTTGAACTCCTTGGCCAAGTGGTCCACAAGGGCCTTGTCGAAGTCTCGACCACCAAAGTTGCGGTCCCAGGCGGTGGCCTTGACGGCCAGCTCACCCTTCTTGAACTCGACGATGGAGCAGGTGAAGTTGCTGTGGCCAATGTCGATGAAGCACACACGGCGGGGCTTCTCCTCCGGAGCAGGGAGGTCAAGCTTGGTGATACCCCAGCCAAGGGCAGCAGCAGTTGTGTCGTTCATGAGGCGGAGGACCTTGAGGCCAGCAATCTCGGCAGCATCAAGAAGAGCTCTGCGCTGAGAGTCCGTGAACCAAGCAGGGACACTCAAGCAGAGGTCGGCAACGGGCAGCTTCAGCTCGTTGGTAGTGGTCTGCTTGATCTTGCTCAGGTACATGGCAACGAGCTGGGTTGCCGTGAACTTCTCGCTGTTGCCGAGATAGTTAACCTCAGCGCCAACTTGTCCGTTGACGTCGACGAGGGGTGCGGTGACATATTGCTGCTCGATCTGGATATCGGGATCGTTGAAGGAGCGGCCGGCAATACGCTTGAGGCAATTGACGGTGTTCTTGAGGTTGGAAATCTCCTGGGTCTTGGCCGCCTCGCCGAGGTAGCGTGATTTGGGTCCAAATCCTACCAGAGATCTGTGTGTCGCAGCAATGTTAGCAAAAACTGATTGCATGTGATAGGGGGGAGGTTTCCAATCATCACTGATAAGACGAATGAAAACGGGGGTAGCGAGACGTACGGTGTGGATCTGTTGGAGACTTCATTGGTGATCTAGAAGAGAGTTCCTTTGGTCAGTTTGGGGCCCAACTCTGGTGAATTCTTTCATCGTGGATTGATATTCACTCACCACATCGACGCCACGATTTCTCGCGACTGCAATCACCGTCTTGAGGGTTCCGAAATCGACACCTGCGCCGCAGGGAGGGGATGGTCAGCATGAGAGGAAGACTTTTTTGATCTGTAACAAAGAGGGACGCAGTATAGAATAAGCATAAGAATGAACGAGCGGCAGAAGGGAACGTACCGACGACGGAAGTCATGATGCCAGTCTTATCTCTGTTGTTTTGAAAGAATCTCGATACAGCCGCACTCGGGTCGCAAGTGAGGGGCCCAAGTCAAAAAAAGAATCCGACCAGGCAGAAAAAGAAATGAAAGAAGAGGAGGTCGGTTTTCGCGGAGAGGAAGAAAGGCAGGAAAAGAATCGAGCCTTGAGGGTGGGGAGCGAGAAAGGTGAAAGAAAGCAAAGGGACCAAAGAAAAAAACCTAGTTGAGGTCCGGTCTGATAGTGGCGGTTGCGATACAAAGTGGGATGCAAAATAGTTGGGAGGCCTGGCTTTCTCCCTTGGTGGTGGGCGGTGAGATCAGGTACTAATTGATGCGAACCTGAAGAAAATTTAGTGCGTTGGCAGCTGCTAAAATACCTGTAGGCATCTTTTTGTTCCGCAATCTGCAGCCTCTTGACGCTTGAGGTACCTGTGCCGGGCGCGGGGCACTGCTGGTCATGTATCTGCGCCGCCGATCTGCCGCAAAAGGGTACTCGGATCTGCCGCCCCGCCACGTCCCAGCAGGTACCTCATGGAATGTTGCAGAATTTTCCAGACTCCACGAGAAAGCTGAGCGCCCGAAAGCCTGACTGACCACAGCCAAGGAGAATTTAGCAAATGGGATGGGCGGCACTGCCTTGGTCCGTTACCTAACCAATAGCCCAATAACCGCTGCCAAGAGCATGTCAACTACCAATCGCTGGGCTGTAATTGTTAACAATGAAGTTATAGGCAGCCTACAGGTATATATTAGGTACAATTTAGACATCTATTCTGCCTTCGACGCAGGTATCCTTTATCCCTGTTTCTTCATTGGATAACATTGAACCTAAGCAAGCTGGTAAAGTGCCCTGTCAAACCACCATCAAAAAGTCTCTACAAAAGTGAGCCCATCACCTGAAGCTTGCGCCTTTGTCCACATTGTTAGGTCAGTGGCTTGCACCGTTTTGCTCTCTTTCAACGGTAATAAACAAGCACAAAATTACCCCGCCAATCCGCCTTGTCACTTCAGATGCCCCTCCTCAAAGCCTGTGATAGCCCCGCCATGTCCGATAAGACAGAAAATCACAGCTATTGTAAAGGTCGCAGGGAATAAAACCCATGGTGCTGGACGACGTCTATAGTCAATACAATGGCAAAAAAACAATTATATAATTTACTAGGCTCTTTAGTCTAACTGACGTAATTCTCAATCATAAATCGTTTTCCGGTCAACTCAGAGAAAGTGAGAGAGAACTAGGGAAAAGGGGGTAGTGCTTTGTGTCTATGGGCACTAACGTATATAGATCAAAATGTATGTTCAAATGATATAACCAAATGGCCACAGCATTATATAAAAAGGATAATGGTCTTCTCTCCCCTTGGGTTCATTCGTGGAAATGCCACCTCAATCGGGTCGTCCCATCGTCTTACGGATCTGATGACAGGTCAATAAGCTCTACATCCGGTGATTCCTTGCTTAGTCCGGTGCCGGGTCTGGTCGTTCGCTGAACCTGTGCCCGCTGGGCTATGGCATACTTTCTCCTATCTTCCTCTCCCATGAACTGGTCCACTGAAACAGTACCGGGTCCGTTGAGCTCGAATCCCTCCAAAGAGCCTCCCCGCATTGCATCCCACGAGGAAGATGGAGTAGTGGAGGATGCAAGGGGCGTCTCGATCTCAACGTCTGACTCGTCAAAGTGTGTATAAAGTCCGGCTGGCGTCTTTTTCCGGGCTGAGAACATTCCGTCGACGCCATCAGGGGGCCTGACAATGCTCCTCTTGCGGCCAAGGGTAGTGTTAGAGGATGCGCCTTTGGAAGCCGCCGCCTTTCGCGCCTCACGCGCTGGCAAAAAGCTCTCGGGAACCACATTGAGCTCATCGCCCTGCATCTCGGCTTTCTCAGCCGCCTCTCGTGCTGTTGTATTGTTATCGGCAGTGGCAGCATCCGCTCGCGGCCCTCCCCATGTCCTCTGGCCGGCGGTGAATATGCCATACACCATATAGTACCAATTGAAAAAGGGGTTCAAGACAAACATTAGTGGGTAAAGCCATATTTTGAATCGTCGAAGCTTCGCACCAAAGTATATCATGAGCAACCAGTTCAGCCCCAGCGACACTCCGATGAACCCAACCGGCAGGTCTTTGACTTTGGCAACAGTCGATATCAGTGCGAGAACCATGATGAAAAAGAGAAGAGCGGTCGTTCGTATGGTGTTTTGCATGAAGCGCACAATCACTAAGAGAGGATATCGTTTCCACAGCCGCCAGTCTGTCAGCATACACACCTCGTTCGTGATGAAGCCTAGAAACCATCGCCTCCGCTGCTTAATAAGGGAGCGGTAGGTCTGTACAGCTTCAGTTTTACAAAATGCCGACGTGCACATCTGAATCTGGTATCGCTGCTTTGCGCCAATCATGAAGAGATGGGTGAGCCAACGATCCTCTCCCAGGTGGCACTTTGCAAAATCGAACAGGTCCTCACATTGCTCTGCCTTGTCAGCAAAATAATACTTGGCCATCCTCCTAAACGCGGAAAATCGAAGCATAGTCAAGGCGCCTGGAAGACATGTTACTGATCCGCAGCCGGATTCGACTGTGCGCTCAAACAGCTGGCCGTGAATGTACTCGATATCTTGAAGCAGAGTGATAATGCTGTGTTTTCTCGTGGTCGACGTAATGACGCCAGTCATGGCCAGCATGTTTCTAGAATTGCCGGGACTTAGCTCCATGTCATAAACAAAATTCTGCAAGCAAACTTTGTCCAGTATGCAATCTGAATCGATGAAGAGGATGAATAAATTGTCATTCATCTTGAGATACTGTTCGTACACTCTATCGATGAGCTTAAACGTCGACTTTTGGCAGTGTCTCTTGCCACCATGAAGAAACCTGGAGATAGTTATGCGGGCTTCTTTGTATGTGACATCGATGCTCGTCGGATAGGACTCCATGGTTAGGGGAACTCCTAGTTTTTCTATCGTATTGAGATAGAGCTCATCTTCTTGGTCTCCATCGAAAGACAGGAATACATGAATGCAAGCAGCAGGATAGTCGCAGTCAACAACCGAGTTGATAGCTGTGATGAGTACATCAGGCTCTTCCTTGTAGCATGGCATAACAATCACAACTTTTGGCGCGGTGACATCGTCGAGCACTTGCTTCATGCGCTTTGTGCGTCCAAGCTGGTTGGTGACAAGTTGATAGACGCAGAAGAGCCAAGGCACGGTAAGAAGGATAGAAAAGCTCCAAAAAGCAAACCATTGGAGAACTGAGACGACAGATTCCGGCCAATACTTGGAGACTTGACTTGGCAGTGGCAAGGTCACCACCATGATAGGGAGAAATATGGCTCTGCAGGAGATTATTATCAGCAAGCAATATTTTACCCAACTCAGCAAGCGTGATGTATCTGTTATGTCTGTCTATATATATCTCCATGAAGAGACGTACCTGAAAGCCACGAATGCTATGCCGACAACAACACATAGGACATTGATGGACCAATGTTCGGCCTTTCGGAATGCTTTGTACAAGCAGTAGACAAAAGCCGCTAGCCAGAGAAACCACTCCAGCAGCGCCATAATCATGACAACTCCAACGATGGCTGTATAAACGATCTATACCGGTGCACAACCATGTTCTTATTAGTCATGTATCGCCATAATTTGTGACTTCGTGGTGGTATTAGAACATAGTAAGGAATCACTTACATCTTTAACGGGCCATTCTGGCCCACCCGCGTCGCTTGCCATGTCGCCCGGCAAACTATCTCGAGTAATAGACAGTTATAATGAAGTTGCTGTGTTGATAACAGGGTGTTGCTCCAAATCCTAGTCTAGAGGCATGCCAAAATGAAGATTAGAGGATGGTTGTTGAGCCCTTTCATGACAAAATCACGGACACACAAACGTTCTCGAACAAAAGACGTTTTTTATCCTAGATCGCGCCGGCCTTATCCTTTCATGCTACCAGCCGTCAGACCTTTTGCCAAAGGTGAGGCTGAGCCGAGACTGTTTGTGACACCCAGCAATGAAATTGCAATCCGGAAAAAGAAAGACAAAAAAGAGAAGACGGGAGAAAAAGTCGCAGATGTGGCTCAAGCGTCGGCATATCACGGCACCCGCATCAGTGCTGTAAATGAGAAAGCCCAGTCTATAGCAAAGCGAACAAAGCTGCGAAGCGACAAGCAGAAACGGGGAGCAAGCAGCAGAGTAGAATAAACCTCGTGGGAAAAGAAGAAAACAAAGTAAGACAAAAGATCGTCAACAAGATGGCTTATGGGATAGAGCGGCAAGTGATGTGCACCACCACCTGCTAGATTTGGTCGTTACGGGAAGAATGATCGCGGAAACTGCAGTGGTCAGCAGCGGCGGAACTTGTATACTCGTACTATAGGTCGGCCGGCAGCTGCAAATGAAACCGCTGTCATCACGGCCCAATATGGAACCACAACCCAATTCGGGGCTGAGCTGAGCTGAGCGGCAAGGGTTGGCTAAAGGAAAAAGAAATAAGAATGAAACTTCAAGGGAGAAAAGTCATGAGACAAGGGACAAAGAAAAGATGAAAATTCCTCTTTGCTTTTCCAGGCTCCGAATCTTGCGTTGGGTCTAGGGCAGCAGCGATGCGGAACTGCACTGCACGTTACATGCAATATTCGCCTGGTATTGGCGGGATGCAGGCAAGTAAAGGTACCGCACGAGTACCTAATGCAGAGCTCGGACGCCTTAAAATAGCAACAATAACATCAGTCCACGGTTCGTTTAAGAGTCAGATACCTATGCATCTGTGCCTCATATTATCACATCATACTACGGTACAGGTAACCAGTCCGGTAAGAGCAACAAGTATGAATAGGACCTGGTCCAACACCTACCGAGGCAGACGCCCACCAAAGCAGGGACCTGGTCATCGCCAGATTGATTTCCTCGAGCCTCAAAGTCTGTCTACCTACTATAATGACAATGCCTTAAATCCTACCAGTACCTACATGTAACATAAATGCTTCCATGTAAGGGCTTTCAGTGCCAAGCCCCTTGCATTGGCCCCTTTGACGTCGGGGCTCGGCAGTAGTATAGCCTAATAATCGGTAGATGTGACTCCTCCCATCGCGCCCGTCAACCACAACGTTGCCTCGCCCTAGCCAAAGCTCATCGATATTGCGCTAGTAGAGGTAGCACCTGAGGTCTGCACCCTTGAAGAGTAACCGCTCATCTCTGCAGCAATTGCCCTTTCATGAATAGCTCGGCAATCATAAAGCGTAGCTGAAGCAGACACGCTCAGAATCGCGTAATACGATCCCCGATAAGACTCGGCTTTCATATCGGGCAACAGTGAAATGACAAAGGCGAGTTATGCCTGAGAAATCTTTTGTTTTCTCATTGCCAAGGGTGGTCTGTCCGTCCGTGGTACACGGCACCATGCAATACAACTTTTCGTGAAAGAAGCAAGCCGGTATGCCAAGAATGCCAAAGATTAAGTGGTCGTCTTGTCTGATTCTAGTGACATCGCGCGTCACCATAGTAACTGCTCGCCGTTATACGGGAATCATTGCTACCAATCCACGTCGCTAAGCTGCAGCTTTCGAACACGCTGACCACGGTCCTTATTCGGCTTGTCTACCCGATTATGATAGAACGTTGCCGGTCGTTCATTGCCTAGGTATTTCAGTGAGTCCATGTACAAGGCAATGATGGTAAATAAAGGTAAGTAGGTAGTTACACTCACCATCTTGATCATCGCTCTGCTGAAGGTCATAATTGAGCACAAGGTTTTTGATGCGCTGCTGTTCCTCTCTCTCTGCTTGTTGCTGTGTCTTCATGGCAATTGCAAACGTCGAGTCCGAAGGTAATTCGACTGTGCGAGTCTAATGACAATGTCAGGATATTATATTGCAAAGGGGGGGAAGAGAGTTTAACAACGCTAACATACCTGTTGCCGGTTGCCTCTCTTTGTCATCAAAGAGAATGCCATGGTACCGCTCTGTCCCGTCTCCACAGAGCCCGGTGTGGACATGGACTGTTCACGATTTCTAGATCGCACAGGGAGCGGCACATCAAACAGCTGTTTACGCTCGAATTTGCGAGATTCAAGGCTTTCCGACATCATTTTGGCGTACTCTCGTTCGAATTCCGCTTCGTCTTCAGGATCTACAACTTCCTCTTGCCTGGTCACAATAATGGCCTCGTCGTATTCGCTCTCATGGGTAGAGCCATTGTCGCCATCCTATCAACCATATTGTTTAGTAAGCTTGTCACATGGGAATTGCTCAAGTTGGCGCTGCGTCGTACCTCTGCTTCCTCTTCTTCTTCTGAAGCACTTTCATCGTCGCCGTCGCCGTCCGCTTCTACGTCGTCCATGTCGCCGTTTTCATCTTCAGACGATGGCCCGCTCGTAGCGTCGTCTGCTTCAGCAACTCGGTCCACTCCTGCGGTCTTCTGATCCTGAGCGATAGCAAGTTGGAAAGCCTTGGTCGCCTCTTCAATATCTTCCACGAATTTCCATTGCGGCCTGGTCAGTGCAAATGTATCAAGAACAAGAAACTCAATGTCCAGTGGCAGAGGCGATTTCGTATGGACGTAGTACTAGAAAATGCGTCAGATTGGCCATATCTTGGAGCACCCTTTGTCAGCTTTCCTTACCTGGAAAAATGAGAGGAAGTAGTCAAGCTTCTTCCCAGCGGCGCCTCGATTAAAGAACATGCCACAAGTTTCTAGCATGATGGAGATGAGGCGGATCCGGAAGTAATCGTCTGGTGGGTCAAAAACATTGAGTTTGCCCATAACAGGGGGTCCATCTATGAAATGAACAGATTAGATTACATGTTTTTGAGGCAGCTGAGGCTGGCCATTGAGGAAATGGAGTCTTACTATATCCAAACAGTACGATTTTGTACATTGTTTCAAAAATGACTGGATGTTCCAGCATGCGGTAGTTGTAGAGCTCACCAAGGTACTTGACCTCGGCGACGCGGCGCTGGGAGAATCGGAAGTCGTTCTGCTCTAGCCCAAAGCAAATGGATTCTAGAACATTATCAATGACTTTGACTACAAAGTGCGGATGATGCCGGTAGAGTGCGCTCAAAAGAATGCCGAGAAGATGGATGTTTCCATATTTCACTTTGCCAGGTTTAGAAAAGACTTTCTCCAAGATAGCAACGACCTAGAGTTGATATCAAAGTATTGAGTCAGCTAAGGGATGAGAGAAAGAGTGTAACATCCGAGTCATGAGAATGAGAAGAGAAAAAAGGGGAAACCGAAGAGCCGTACCTCTGTTTCCTCCCAGTGAAGTCTGCGAATCTGCTTCAGAATTTTACTATAATTCCGTTTAGTCATATCGCCATAGATCAACTTTCGAATAAAGAGTTCCATTGGGGTTCGTTCTTTCTGCTCGATGGCAGGTCGCTCTGGAGGGTCAACGTGGTACACGGCGTTGTCAATGAGCATTCTCTCTGGCTGGCCAATATGTTGCACAGACTTCTTTCTCTGCAATGTCTCGAGGAAACTCGCCATTCGAGGCGCGGTTTCAGGGTTCCTGAGAAGATACCGGCCACAATTTTCAATCAAATTGCACAGGATCTCAATATTCATGCGAGAGAAATCGTCAAGACTAACTTTGAGGCAGTGAAAGACAACATGTTCAGGGACAACGCCAAACTTGGTGAGTTCCGCCAGATACCGAATGTTGCTAAGTCGAACTTGGCCCAGAAAATCTTTTTCTTTACGGCGCTGCAAGCTACGAAATTCTGCATCCAGATAGTCGACGAGTCCCTTTGGGACATCTGGCATATATCTCCCTAGAGTAGCAACCAGACGTGCCCAAGAAGGCAGCAGATCACTTCGGCCTTTGGGGACTTCTGTTAGCGCCTTAACCAGTCGGTTGCGAGAAGCCTTGGAATTGAGAAAGCAAAAGTCAATAGCCGTCTGATCAATGATATCCTTGTTAGTAAGGTCAGGCAACCGTGCCAGTATGGCATCTACTTGGGCTCCAATAGTCTTGTTGGCAATGGCCATCGATTGATCATCGATGGGTTCCGGGGCCTTTGGGGCTTCTGAGCTTTCAGTCGATTCTGGTTTCTTGGCAGTCTGATCTTCAGTCTCCGATTTCTTCTTCTTGCCGTCATCTAGAAGGATGGCCGGAACCTTGCCCTTGAGGTCAACAAGATTTTCGTAGAACCGGCGTTCGTCTTCATCTTCCCAGATGCCGGCACCATCAGCCATAGACCGCAGATAGTCACCAGTCTTGACTAGACCTATGGAGCTATTTGAGGCTGCAAGGGGATCGTTGGAATCTTTCAGGCTTGGCATTTCCGCGCCAATGGCGTCGGCTATCACCTGAGCATTGGAGACGAGCCTATCCTGAGCCTTTACTTGCTTCTCGTAATTGGCCTGTCTATCTTCGAAGACCTCTCCAGACTTGACATATGCTTCGGCGTTACGTCGTGCTTGGCTATGGATTGATTTCTGATCACGGACAATGTGATTGGCCACGTCGTCAAAGTATTTCTTGAGAATTTCCTTGAATTTCTCGGCCAGCTCGGGAGGGGTGAATGGTTGGTCTTCAGCAGAGGGTTCAGTTGCATCTTCGCTGGTTGGCAGGCTGTCATCTTCTCCGGTTTTACGACTTTCAGGTGTAGTTGTCCGGATCCCCAGAATATCCCAGCTGAAAGCCTTGACGAAGATGACGAGCAACGGCAAGTTGGCGTGCTCCCTGTCATAGCCGAGTAAATCTTTCAGTACTTCGAGCGGAAATGGGTCGGAAGAACCGCCGGGTTTGGAATTGCCTCGAGTCTTCAACTCCACTGATTTGCCGGTGGCACCTTTGGTCGCATCGTCTGGTTTGCTGGCGTCGTCCAAGGTCCTCAACACGCCAACTAGCCAGAGCTCCGTAATGACCCTGAGGAGGGCACGCTGGCGGGTGATGCGCTCTTTCTCCTCCTTCTCGCGAACTTCTGCCGGCAAACTCTTTAGAATAGCCTTGTCAGGCGTGGCCATGCCCTTGCCAAGTAGCCAGGTAAGGTACTCGGTGAATTCGGCGGGGCCAAACCGTTGGTGAAGAGCGCTGACGATTTCAACGGCGGCATCGATTTCTCCTGGAGACTTGAGCCTACAGAGGCCTTCATAGCAGGCAGATATAATCTCGGACAGGTATTTATGCAAGCTCAGAGTCCGAATCTCTTGCAAGAACGTCGAGAGAGTCGCGGCGCTGATGGCAGTCCGAAGCCTTTTTATAAATGCCGTATTCTTCTTGAGTGACGAGTCAAGAGAGCTGCTGACGTTCACGAGCCCTTGTTTCAGAGGTTAGCTAGCAAGCAACAAAAGCATTCCGAAACTTGTCCCTTGTCCATGCTATACCTTTGTCGCCATCCCAAGCCTTTTCATTCAGAGCTCGGAGCTCTCCTGTCAGTTCACTGTCAGCCCACGAACAAGCCGTCAACAGGGTCGCAAAATCAACACGCACGCTTCCTTGCGCGATCCATGGCAACCCGTAGGGTGAGTCTGGGTTGCGACAGCCGATTCTGGTCGAGGTACTACATTCGAGCGTAACGCTGCACTGCTAAGGGATGTATTGCCCTGAAACTCGGCACTGTTGTTGGGCAAGGCGAACCAGCAGCATCGGTGCGTCCGAGGAAACTGGTCGGACAGGAACAAGATATAGTCGTTGAGTAGTTCAGCCAAATCAGGTAACCAGAAGCAAAAGACCTTGGTGGTTTGCGCCACGAGATTGACGCAAGGCTAAGGCTAAGGCTATGTGGAATGGATGGCTAGAGAACTCCGATAGAGTGAAACTCGGATAAATACCACCCTTCGTCATCAAGAGCTTAATTCGCCATGCGGCGCTAAACTAAGCACGGGCACTGGCAGCCGGAATAACGTGACGGCGAGATCGAGCTTAGCCTAATGTGTAGAGCGTGTTCCTGCGTGCTAGGTCAAAAATGGGTTAACAGCAGAAATGTATTGGCCAATCAAGTCGGCTTTTTCCCGTCCGGCCTTCTGTAAATGACATCTCTCGTGGATTTAGTGAACACAGACAAAGGAGTGTAGAACAATGTTGTAATTTTCATCATAAATAGTGAAGAAACTGTATATAGGGGTTAATCTTGAAACAGTAGGCAATGCCAAATTCGACAACTGGACAGCAAGTGTAGAGAGAAAACAACTGGACAGAGTTGAATCCTGTTGGTCTTCAAAATTCAAGAATTACGCCAACTTTACAGGGTAGGAGTCTAGGCACATCATCGAGTATCCGACACTGACACCAGGGAAATGCTGCTTCCCACGGGTACAATGAACTGAGAAATTGACAACATACATTCCAGCTGGTTTATGATTCAAAACAAATCCAATAGTGGGCCTTATTACATAGTACTATAAAGCGACAATTGCCGCACATCGCTCACAGATCTAAACAAAGAGAAATAAAAGGTAATCTGTTTTCCCCTAGAAAGTCTTGAAATTTATACACACCCTCATATCCCCCTTTGTCCAACGCCATGCATGGTCCTCTGGTCCTCTCGACCGCATTATCTCGGCACACTCCTCCATAACCTTGCGTGTGCCCGAGTATGAATGATTCAGAATTAAACAAGCCACAAGCAAATGTCAGATACTTGTTGCATCGCTATGCTGTGCTACGGAACAGTGGTTCCGAGTTAAAAGAATCGAAGTTTATGGCCACCGCCCTCCGCGCCTTCAGTACCCGTTGAAGTGGGCTCGCCACCAACACCCTCACCACTTCCATGAACAGTTGGATCAGGGTAGTAGAAAGCAGACACTGCGACAGCCACGTAAAGAGTCACAAGGAGGAACCCCTCGAGGTAGTTACTCTTTTGATCTTGCAAAAACCGACCAACGGTCAAAATAGCCAGGAAAAGCATGACCAGTTCGAAAATACCAAACTCTAGGTCCAAAAGCTTGTCACGACCCCAGGCAACGATGACAACCAGCGGGGCGTTGAAGAGAGCAGTCTGAAGAGTGGCACCCAGGACGTGGGAAAGCGCAAAGTTCATCTGGTTATCCCATGCTTCGTCTATAGCTGTGATGTGTTCGGCAAATTTCTCGACGAGGGGAACCAGGATAAGACCCATGAAGGCATCGGACACCTTTGACTGTTCGATGACATGTTCAATCTGCAAGACGAGAGTGATGGCAATCAAGGTGACGAGAGCTACAGCAACGGACAATGCAACGATGCACTCTGTCATGGTGAGCTTGTCCTTGGCGGCATCCTTATGGCCGTCGCGGTCGCGCTCCTCATCCATTTCAAAGATGGCATGGTAAATACCGTGATGGGTTCGGGCCTGGAAAAAGACGTATACACAATAGGCGATGATGAGAAGGATGGAAACGATTCGCGAGATGCTCAGGGTTTTGTGAGCAATCTCCTCAGGGCTCAAAGTGTTGTCATCCGGCAGGCCTCGCATAAATACGGTGGGAATAGCTAACGCCACGCCCCTAAAATCACCAGTAAGCTCGTGTCAAATCAATGAGATGTGGGACGAATTCTTGTCCGCAAACAAACAGGTGAGAGAGCAACATACGCAGTAAGAAGCAAACCGCTACCAGCCTCGCTAATGGTGTCACTGAAAGTCTGTTCCTCGTGGTATATTCCACCGACGAAGAAGCAAAGACCCAAACAGAGTAACATGGTAGCCAGAATGGAGCCGAGGATGGCAGCTTTTATGACGAGAAATTGATCTTTGGAGAGCAGAACCATGAAGAGAATGATTTCGACGATGGAGCCGACCGTTGTCTCGATGAGAACGCCGAAAACATGGGGAACCTTGCGAGCAAACTCCTGACCAGCAAATCCGATGAGGTTGGCACAAGGTGCCATGGCGATGTAAGAGAGAATGAAGATGAGAATGTGATCATCTGGCAAGGTATCTAAGAAACGACGACAGTCTCGGGCATTAGCAATCGCCAAATTGAAGAAGCGCTGGAATTGCCATCGCCATAGGGGTAAAGCTGCAGCTGCAACTCCACCTCCAGCTCCAGCTTCAACTCTCAGAACTTACATCGAACAGCCAATGCGACGGGAACAATGGGCCACAAAACGTTGACGGCCGCGCTGGCCTTGCACGACGAGCGAAAGCAGATTCTCAAAAAGTGCCATGGGTGAATGCCGCCGCGGCCACTCTCGCCGCCCGTCTTGATCCTGAACAGCTTCATGCCGGACCCGGACCCTTTCTCGCTCCGCCACCTGGTACGCTTGTATTTGTGCCCGTGGACGTGAAGGTGGTGACCGTGACCGTGGCCGTGGGCTTCAGGACTGGTGTTTGGGGGAGGAAGCGTGTCTTCGCCGCCGTAGGCCTTGCTGTAGACAGGGCCCGGTTCGAGGGCGTCGTTTTGCACCAGAGGACTTCGCTGCTGGCCATGAGAGCCTAAGCGGCGATGGCTTGGGCTACGGCTGGCCATCGAAACAGCTGTGAAATCAATCGAGTCGATGCAAGTGGGGCCTCTATCTCCCTCTCTTGTGCCCCTGTTGTTTCTGATGCAACAGCAGTTTGCAAAAAGTGTGGTGGCCCAGACGTTCTACTGTGGGAGGTACTAGCAGTAATGCAGTAAGGGCTGGAGGCCGCCAAGCACTTCCAGGCGAGGGGGAGGATCACAGACAGAGAGAAGAAGAAAAAAAAAAACAAGGACCGGATCCTGCAAGCTTCAGCTCTGGAAAACAGGCTATATACTCGTACTAATAATTCTTCTTGTCCGTGGCGCAGGCCAGTTCAAGGGGGCACGACGACGTGGCACGCCCAAGTGGCCCCCGATGCCTTTTTGTTCGGCTTCGGCAACAGAATCTTGCAGCCGTGTTACAGCTTCGCCCTATTGCTGCCAACCAACCGGGCAGGATGCGGATGCGGCCAGGATTTGATGACAAGTCCCGGCTGGGGAAACCCTAGGAGACGACTATCGGCGACGAATAGTAAACATTGACTCCGGCCGTCAGCCAATTGTTGCAAATGTCGTGGCTGTGAGGCACCAAATGACGAAGAATTCTCCAGTTCGGAATGCATGGATGATGGAGTTCTGCCATCTAGGCCCGGAAACCCCAGCACCCATGCTTGGGTGGTGGGTACAGGCTCAGCTTAGTCTGTGGATAAGCTATGGTAATCGAGATGCAAACAAAGTAATAGTATGCATAACGGCACACGACATGGATGGGCTTTATGCTAATCGTTGGTGGTGAGAAGCGGAGTCGCCGAACAACCACATTGACCAAGACGCTGAGCGGCCTGAACTCTAGACTATTACTTGGGCCCAAGTACAAGGTGCCCATACGAGTATCAGATAAGGTACCTATCAATCCAGACATCAATCATATATATCGTGAGTATAGTACGAGTAGCTCCTCACTGGCATCGTTGATGCCCGATAGATACTCATTCTCCCATCCAAAGCGGTAAATTGAGCGAGGACATGCAACCTACCAACTAAAAATGGCCGCTAGCGAACTAAGCTTCTTGGTGTGGTCTGCCGCTCCACCACCAGAAATCCTTGTGATGAGCCAAAGATGACGGTGATTAATCACTCAAAAGATCATCATGACTTGTTGCTTCAGGTCGTTGAGATGGACATTATCCGTGCTGGTCTAGCTAGATGTAGCATCAAGAGTAGAGAGAGACCGACTTCACCGAGTCCGTCCGCTGTAGCATGTCAGGGGCGTACCTATACGAAGTAGTATTTTCTTTTTCTTTTTCTTTTCTTCGACTTTTTTCGAATCTCCTTTCCCGTAAGACGGGGCACTGAGGCAGCACATCAAACGCCGAGCAGCGTTGGGTGAGATGGTTAATTAATCAATTAATTCTTTGATCACACCCACCCCTGGGCAGAAGATGCTTAAAATAAGTATGCATGACTTTTAGCGCAAGACTTGGCTTGCTGTTCGGCGCTATTTGTGCCTTATTCCCAGCTCTAATTTCACCACCATGCTCGCTCTCGTTCATGTTGGGTTTGGCGGACAAACGGTAGTGCGCCATAGCTGTACAGAGAGCCTGCTCAGCACAGGTGGGAGTCGCCCCCTCAACACCTTCAAGTGCGTGACATGTAGAAACCCGAATAATCTTTTAATCATGTTCATCAAATAAGCTGTTGCCAAACCCCTTGCCATTCAATGGCTCATTTTCTCATTTCCCCATTTCCCCGAGAAGCAGGTCGTGTGCTTCGTGCTTATGATCCGGAAGCTCTCCCCCGTGCTAGGAAGCCACATCTGGCCCTGTTATTTTGAATCAACCCCATATGCTCGTAACGTACAATATAGCAAATGCATAGCTATTTTTCTTTTTCTATTTTTTTTTCATTCCATCAATTTACCTGGTCGTCATAGGCCCTCACAATGATTGAGTCGATTCATTGGCATGGAAGCCGTCGAGCGTGACGGTTACAGCGCCGGCTTGAACGAGCTGAAAAGTAATATTAGTCAATTGATCACGAGGGAAAAAAAAAAAACTGGTAGGAGCTTCAAAAGTTCAACTTACAGAGCGAGACAGGTCTTCAATCAGATCATTAGCATCCTCAATGCCGACACAAAGGCGAATGAGGTCCTCGGGCATCTGTCGTTCCTTTCGAGTTTTAGCGTCGATGCTGGCATGGCTCATCTGGCAGGGCATGCTGATGAGACTGTTAACACATCCAAAGCTGACACTGATGGTCCACAGACGGGCTGCCTCTACGATGCGCTGTGAGACGGCCGCATCGCCCGTCTCAAACGACAAGACTGCGCCAGCGCCTCTGGCAGTAGCCCAATGCAGATCATACTGCGGGTGAGATTTGAGACCAGGGTACCGCACTCGGAAACCATGCGACTCTAAGAACTCGGCAATAAGCTGTGCGTTGGTTTGCTGTTTTTCCATCCGGATAGCCAGCGTCTTGACTCCTCTCATAAGGAGGAATGAGTCGTTGGGTGACAATCCACAGCCAGTTGAGTTGATTGTAAAGTAGAGTTTATCGCCAATTGCCGCATCGTTGCATGCTATCACGCCGGCCATGATGTCGTGGTGACCAGAAAGGTATTTGGTTCCCGATTCGTATACAATATCGGCACCCACGTCCAGAGGGTTGAATAGCATTGGGGAAAGCATTGTGTTGTCAACCACCACGAGGGCTTTCTCATTGACCTCATGCGCCAGCCGTGCAATTGATGGGATGTCAACGATTTTGATGAGAGGATTCGTAGGGGTCTCGAGGAGAACCATGGTTGTCTTTTCTGAGAGACGTGCCTTGACGGCGTCGACGTCTGTTGTATCGACATGGTATACAACAATTTGCTGGTTGGCGGCTAGGTATGTGAGCAATCGATGGGTACCGCCGTAGAGATCGTCGCCGGTAATAACTTCGTCACCAGGGCGCAGAAGTCGAGAGATGACATCAAGAGCGCCCATTCCAGAGCTGACAGCCAGGGCACGGTTCGCATTCATGATTTTGGCGAGGTGACGCTCGAGGTGAGTGCGTGTAGGATTGCCGGATCTGGTGTAATCGTATTCCTGCTGGCCGCCGCTGGCTGAGGTCTGCTTGAAGGTTGCAGACTGATAGATTGGAGTGCTGGAAGCGCCATATTGGTCTTTTCCTTCGGTATATACTAGCTCAGTCGCAAGAGCATAACGGCGTCTCCCGTTTCGAGGACTCGAAGGCGCCGGTGATGGTGGGAGGTTGTGGCCGTCAAGGTCGAGACGCTGAAGGGGACTGGCAGACTTGCCGGGTTGACCGTCGGGCAAGGGAGCTGCCATGGTTGGAATGTGAAGGCGAGATAGTAGGATGCAAGTAGGAAAATGCGACAATCGTTTGGCCGAGATTGTTTGACTACGACGTATACTGTGTAGTCCCGTACAGCCCGATGACAATGACGAAGAAGCTGTTAGCCTGCAAAAGAAAGAAGCCAGGATAGCAGCTAGTCCAATAACAATTGAGATGAATTGATGCTCTTGGTTTCCTCTCTCTAGCGGAAAAGAAAACGGAAGCCGAAAAAAGATGCTGTTTGAGAAGCAAATCAGGTCAGTAGTTTGTAGGTGCAGTGGAGAGGCAATTGGTCAAACGGGTGAAGTCGCAATTCTCTGGAGAATGACAGTAGAGGGGCTGCATTACTCTTTAGGGCGTAGTGCTGCGATACCGGCAGCTTCTCGATTTCCTGTGCGGGTTAGCGACTTCTTAGCTATTTGCCTCACTTTACCCGAAACACCACGAAAGTGTGGAGGAGTGAGTCAGCATCACACGAGTCAGAAGAAGTACGGAGCTGGAGGAGAATGTTTGCTTGCTTGTTTGATTGGAGCAGTAGTAAAAGTCATAGGCACCAACAACACTGAACAGTATTGTTTGTCTCAACCTGAACATAAGCAAACAGCTGCAAATAGAGACACGCGGGCTTGTGATAGGTCAACGTAACTTCTGCATATTCCCTCCGTTTAGAAAAAAGGCCATATTCAACTCTATTTCTACATGAATATAGTGATGTATGTATATGCTCCGTATATACCGTCTCTACGTAGAATCCATCAGAGTACTCAGCCAGCATGAGCCACAATCTCGTTAACCAGATCACCCTTTTCTTCGCTGTAGTAAGAGCAAATCTGAGAAGGTAGGGGCACTTCCTTGTAGTCGTCATCCGGTCCAGACAAGATGTTCAAGTTGATACCACTGCTCTTGCTTGTGAACAGCTTCGTGGCTAAGCTCTCCTTGCTAAGATAGACCTGTGCGCTATCAACCTGGTCCAGCATGACGGTGGGCACTGTGCCAAGGACTTGGACTGCAAAGTTGTTTGCCTTGACTACGTCCACGGTGGAGACCAGCGTGTCAACAACGAGAGATAGCCGAGTGGAGTTTTCAACCGTGACTTGGTTTGCCTTGCCCTTGATAACGATGGTGGTGTTGTTGCATCTGCTGATCAGTACGGAGTGGGTGAGAGATGCCTCAATCTCCACTGGCTGAGGCTCCTTTTCAAAGTTTTCCTGTGTACGAGTCAGTAAACAACAGCTTCATCATGTTCATCGGCCAGGTGACTTACAATAGTCCACTTGTTAGCCTCGAGGACCTTTCTAGATGGCTTTTTGACTCTCATGCTCTCAGGCTTGGGCTTCTTGCCCGGAACGGGGCTCTTGGATCGGGGAGCATCTGAGACTGTAGATCCTGCACGAAGAGATGGGTTCTTGTGCGTCATCTCCGACCTGTCTACCTTACGCAGGCCTTTCGTCACATCCTCACCTCTGTTGAGCTCGGAGAAAACTGCGCCGAATCCTCCAGCAGGCGCTGCAGGAGAGGGACCTGCTGGTTGAACTTGTATATCTAGTATAGGGGCCGGGCCAGGCGGAGGAGGAGGAGGGGGTGGTGGCGGAGCTCCGCCAGTAGAGGGAGCGCTGATCGCAGGCGGCTGCTGGGTTGGTTTACTAGAATCCAACGACTTGGCAACTTCATCGGCCGGCTCTCCTCTTGGATTCCATGTGACGCCGGAAGCGTGGTGCTGTTTAATGTAGTCTCCGAGGTCATGGAAGATCTGATAGAAAGACTGCACCCATTCAATCTGCTTGGGATCGCTGTGATATAGCTGGTTAGCTGCTTGATCATAGTACCTAGTAGACAGCAGACGTACTTGTCCTTTTGCTCCTTTAGAACTCTGTTTCCAAAGAATTGCGCAGCGCTCAGAGACTCTTCGACGTGGTTGAATGGCCGGTGATCAATAGTCACCCAGCCCAAAACCATGATGCCATCTGCAACAGCGCTCAGGTTGCTATACATCGGATCGGGTCGGTTGGATTCCTTAAGCTCAGTTGCGGCCATGAGCGCATCGGTGATGGGCTTGAGCAAGTTCTGGTAGACGACCAGGCTAGTTCCTGAAGTAGCCGGCTTTGTCGCCTTGGTGGCGATGAGCAAGAACTTGCGCTGTTCCTGGAACCCCTTGAGGACCTCAGAGGCCTGCGTAGCAACACAACAGTTAGCTCTCCTAGCTCGTTTCCTCAGACTAAAGACATGAAAACGGGGATATGGACCTGCTGGGCAACAACTCCTCCGAGCTGATTGCTGAGCTTGACATACTTGTCAACGCTCGTGTTTAGAAATGCATCAAAATCCTCTATAGATTCGGGGAGCGCCTCCTGAGGCTCCTCTTTCTGAACGGGCGGCGGAGTTGGTACTACAGCTGTTTCCGACAAAGGAGTCGCAGGCTGCCCAAGACCGGGGACATCTTTGGGAAGTTCGGTTGACGACGCGATATCCTCGAGGCGTGAGGTTGCAGCTTCGAGTCTGCCAGACAATGAAGTCAGTAAGGTTGAAGCGCTTCGGGATGCGAGAGATCCAAATACCGTTTGATGAGGGTGGTAAGGTTATGCATGTGGTTTTGAGCTGCCATGGTGGCAAATGTTAATAATGGGATCGCGTGTACAATCAGAAAGGCTATGTCGCAGCTTGCTAGAGGTAGTCGATAAGAGTATATAGCAACAAAGAGAAGTTATTCGTGGCCAGAATGACAGTGACGAACCAAAGACTCCTGGCCTAGGTAGTACGTGATAACTTGCTGATTGGCACCACTTAATCAATCTCCGTGGAGGGGTTCATTGTGCTACTAGCAGCAGCTACCTGGAACATGCAGAAATCCACTTGCAGTGGCCCGTACTCCGTACTTTTATAGGTGCTAACCTTTCTTGGGTGCCTAATAGGCAGACGCATTTTCCGAATCTAGCCGGTGTTTTCCCGCAAGAAATGCAATATATATGGTGCAGTCTATAACAAAAACATATAAAGTGTAGATGATTAATTTGAGTATTGTCAAGAGACATTATCTAGGTAGAAATATGTGTCTGTATCTCGTATTCATGCTTGTATTTGCTGTGTATCTTCTTGTGGTTGCTTACCTACTAAGTGCGTGCTAAGTTGCTCCTCCAGGTAAGTGATATTGAAATATACGGAGTATCCAAGTAACATTCATTTTTTGTTCAAAAATGGCTAAATAAATGGAACAAATAAATAAAAAAAGAAAATCGAAATGAGAATTAATAAATAAACACTCGAGATTCCCCCCCCCTCAAGATTCCATGTAAATACGTACGTGCAATCTTGTGTAGATATGCTCTATAAATAGACGCTTGTCCAAACACGGTGCCTATCTTGGTGAAATTTTGCGAGAGAATACTAGCAGATTTGGTGCTAGGATTTTTGTGGAATGGCCGCAACAGGATCAAGGGGTCTTCCCTGGATACGAGACACTCCAACACGTTACGTTTAGGCCTTTGCCTCCTGTCTTGTCACAAAACCACCAGCTTTGATCAATCCAATTCCATCACGCAGGTGGTAGAAGCCGCCCCGCGTGCAGTCGCGCGATTCACCGAGGGATTATTCATGTTGCCATAACCCTCCTACGACCTTTTCCAAGATGATGCCACGGCATCACTCCAGCGGGTTTTCGAATGGATATCCACGTGCCGACACCTTCGAAATTTCCCCCCATAGGTGGGTGATGGATATTTCCTCGCTTTTTCGCATGGAATCCGGATCAATTGGCATGCTGACTGATTTTTGTTCACAGATTCCAGCCGAGAGCTACTCTCCCTCCCCACAGAAAGCGCAGGCAAACATTCATTCGTCTAGGAATAGTCGTGGTTCTGCTTGTCCTTGTCATCATCTGGTTCGGACAGCCCAAATCCGTCGCTTCTCTCATCTCGCTCGGCCTTCTCTCCGGATATGAAGATTTGAAACTTGAAACGGTCCGATACTATGACCTCACCACCGTCCAGGGCAGCGCTCGCGGCTGGGAGCGCGAAGAGCGTATTCTTCTCTGCGTGCCTCTTCGAGATGCCGAACAGCATCTGCCAATGTTTTTCTCCCATCTGAAGAACTTCACGTATCCTCACAACTTGATCGACCTTGCTTTCCTCGTCTCCGATTCCAAGGATCGAACGCTGGAGTCTCTCGTTGAGTATTTGGAGGCCATCCAGGCCGATCCGGATCCCAAACAGCCATATGGAGAAATCTCAATCATTGAGAAGGACTTTGGCCAAAAGGTGAACCAAGACGTTGAAAGTCGTCACGGATTTGCTGCTCAGGCAAGCCGTAGAAAGCTCATGGCCCAAGCACGCAACTGGCTTCTTAGCGCTGCTTTGCGGCCGTATCATTCTTGGGTATACTGGCGTGATGTGGATGTTGAAACTGCACCCTTTACGATTTTGGAGGACTTGATGCGACACAACAAGGACGTGATTGTTCCTAGTATGCCTATCCTTGCACTCACATTCTTTTAAGTCTTGTACTAACAATACGATAGATGTTTGGCGTCCCCTCCCAGATTGGCTCGGCGGCGAGCAGCCCTACGATTTGAACTCGTGGCAAGAATCAGAAACCGCGCTTGCATTGGCCGACACGTTGGACGAAGATGCCGTCATTGTCGAGGGTTATGCCGAATATGCAACATGGAGACCGCATCTCGCCTACTTGCGCGACCCATACGGCGACCCGGATATGGAAATGGAAATTGACGGAGTTGGAGGTGTCAGTATTTTGGCAAAGGCTGGGGTCTTCCGCGCTGGTGTTCACTTCCCTGCCTTTAGCTTTGAGAAGCACGCCGAAACAGAAGGTTTTGGCAAGGTGAGTTTTGCATCTCCTCAGAATTTTGGAACATTGACTAATGAGTCCGTGTAGATGGCGAAACGAATGCGGTTCTCCGTTGTTGGATTGCCTCACTATACTATTTGGCATTTGTACGAACCCAGTGTTGACGATATCAAGCATATGGAAGTACGTAATTTCCTGGACCCCTTCTTTTGTAATCGAACGTGCTAACCACAAGTCATAATAGGAAATGGAAAGAGAAAGAATTGCTCGCGAGAAGGAAGAGGAAGAGCGAAAGATCAAGGAGCAGCAGATCAAGGAAGAATTTGGCGATGCCAATACTCAATGGGAACAGGACAAGCAGCAGATGCAAGACTTGAAAGACCGTGGAAGCGAGAAAGAGGCTGGATTGAATCAGGGCGCAGCCGCAAAGGCAGCCGGGGCTATAGAGGGACAAAAGAATTAAGCATGGGCTTGGATCATTTAGAGTAATTAATTTATTTCGACGAGAAGGGTTCCTATGTACAGATGCAATATGCATCTTTCCCCGATCTGGCCGTCGCCAACAAAAGCAGAATCTAATATAATAACGCCTACCAACGAAAATATTAATGACCCCTCCCTAACCCAAGGCATTCTGAGCTCTGTCACTTGGTGTACGAGTATCCAAAAAGCCTTGCTATACAAATTTCCAAAATAGTTTGATCTTGCAGAATTGTTTGAGTAGACAAGCTCTCCCCTTCGACTGAACTATCCCTGGATCGGCAGACAGATGATTATTCTCATAATGTCATTATGCCGCAGCAACGTAGACAGTCCAGCCAATTACTTAAAGGATCATGGGTGGTTGCCAAAAATCATATGATCAAGTGGCTGCTTTGAATTCGATGCGTACAATATACTGCAACTCAGGGGTCCCTCTCTGCAGCCATGTAAATAAAAATACATCACCCGACTCGGCCTGAAACGATGTCCTATTCAATACAGCCAGATTTTATGAGTCGAAGCGCTCAGGAAGCACAATTGGTGCAACAAGCGTCCAAATGTACATTCCATGGCAGATCCAAGCGCTGACAATCTTGACCCAGCTTGCACCGTATGTACGGCCAACGGTGGCAAACTGGCCGTCCCGAGTAGACTCTTCGAAATTAAGAGTAAGCAATGTCGATACCCATGCCGTGGCTAGGAAAAAGATGATGTGGAACATTGAATAATTATACTGCGTGCTGGATCTCTCATCATCATGTGCATGATTTGCGCCATCGTCGCTCTCGTCGTCAGAGAGTAGCGCATCGGCCGGTAGACTGCCCTCCTCGACAGCACGACGCAGAGCCTCTGCCCGCATTTCACGACGATGGATAGGTTGCTGCGTGACCAAGTCATGCTCATCATCTTCGGGAAGTTGAATGCCGTTACCGTTGCCTCCCAAGCCAAGGCTTTGGGTAGCGGCGCGGGTAGTGGTGTAAGCAACCGTAAGCATGGTGACAATGGCTCCAATGACGACGGATGTGGTTCTTGTCCCCTGAGCACGAACCAGGGGATTACAGTTCTTGTCATCAGGTTCCATGGAAACAGCTGACATTGTCAAATAGGTGCAGTAGACCGCAACCATTGCGGCTTGAGCCAACCCAGCCTTGGGGTTGTATTCCTGAACTGTGGGGTTTACTGACACAACGGAAATAATCAGCCAGAGAATGAGGTTGACAGTGATGGCGGTCTGGTTCATCGTGCAGCTACCCTGGGCAAAGAAGATGTATTGAACGACAGTCATCGCAATCGATGCCAGGTACATGCTCAAGGTTGAACCAACAAGGACGATTCGCCAGACCCTGGAGTCAGTCTCTTCGATCTGTCCCAGGCAGTATTCAGCCCAGCTGTGTGCCAAGTCCACGAGTAAAATGAGACCAAGGATAAGGAACAACATGGCAGCCCCAAAGGAGACGTAGTTTCCCCAGAACATGAAGAATTTGTCCGGAATGAGGAAGGACATGACAATCAATGCCAGCCAAGCGATAATCTTAGGTCCCCAGTAACCATTTTGTATAGCGGCTCGAGGATTTTTGGAGGATCTGACACCGAAGAGAAGACCAGCGAAGATGAGGTGTAGAAGTCCGAGAGCAAAGTTGATTCGATGAGCAGCCAGCCACCCATAACACTGTCCCGTGGGGCAGTTGATTTTGACGTAGTCAAGCGCGAGATGTTGGAGTTTCTCGATAGCCCAGTCTGTGAGCATAATCCATGCTAAGATGGAGTTGACGAGGAGAAGTAGAGCGTAGGCGATACGCGTAGCTATGCTGCAAGGTTGTCAGCGAAACATCAAACAGCTTGCGGCGAGAGGGATATCATACCTGTTACCGCATTTGCCACACGCGCTACAGACCATGGAGCATGTTGCCGCACCACAGCAGCTGGCGAAGCAAGATAATACCTATAAAGAGCAAGTCAGCAAATCGAATGTCACGAGCAAGCCGTATCATCAACGCTCTAAAGGCATTGAAGCGCCCGGGCATTAATCCGGACTTGAAGCGACTCCATGGCGCAAAGGGCGATATGAACGTACCGTGCCCATGCTGGGTACCGCGAGCAGCGGTAGAGATAGAAGGGCGCCCATCTTGTGAACTAACGGCGCATGTGTTGAAAATACGGCAGTTCGATCGCAGACACGCGATGGAAGCGGTTGATGGTACTTGGGCTTTGGTGGTTTTGAAACAGGATGAGGCGTCCTACTGACGATAGACCCGTGACCGCAGCAAGATGACATAACTGCTCGTATAGAGTTAGGCGCAAATTAGCACATGCTTAAGTACATTGGCACCGAGATAAGGGGCTCGCTTAAATGCATACAAACGTCATCATACAGGCACGCATTTAATTTCAGGCATCTGGATAGATTTGCACACAAGTAGGTCAATGGTTAAGAAATAGACAGAATTTATGTGACAATTCGCCAGGGTATTGCAAATCCAAAAGAATATTGGCTATCAATGTATAAATCCAACATTTCAAAAACAGATCCAAGGGTGTAGTATAGTGTAGCCGCCTTAGGCTCACCACTACAATTGCTGGTAGAACTCATAACCCAACCTCCAGTCTATGCCAAGGACCTTATACCAAAACACCTCAGTCTTCTTCGTCTAGCTTGTCCTTACCCTTCAAATACCGGGCCCTCTGGTGGTGAATGATATACAGGGTGAGGATTAATCCTAGAGCATTCGCGGTCGCGGTAACAGTGTAAGCACCGCGATAACATGCAATACCATCGTCGCAGGATCTCGTGCCATCAGGCTCAACGACGCTGTGGTGATCATAGATCCTTCCATACAGCAGATTGAATACATTCCCCGAGACAACAGGAGCCAACATCATGAAACCCCAATTTTGACTCAGCCCGCGTATGCCAAACGTCTCTGCAACAATGGAGGGGAAGACGCCGAAAAGGAAACCATAGGCTAAGCCGGAAAGGCCTGAAACAAATACAAGTTTCTGCGGCATCTCGATTTGTAGGGCAAGGATTTGAGCCAGAAGAAAGATGAGACAGGCCACGGCAAGGCACCAGATACGACTAGCACGAAGAGTTTTGACCAGATAATCAGAGCCAATTCCTGTAAGATGAATTAGCCAAATTGTTAGACAGTGGAGAGAATACGGGTGCTTGAGAGTGAGTCAACGTAGTCTTACCACTTAGCAATCTTCCAACGAAGTTGAAGACGGAGAGGATGGATACATGTATCTGCTGATGGCTAACAAGGAACGGCTCGTCGACCGAGGGGTCATAATGTTTCCAGAGAGCGTTTGCGTCATTTCCAATATTGCTTGATAGCATGTTAATATTATCGACACATTAAAGTGGCGAAGGATGTATGAAATACGTACTTGATAGTCATGAGGCCAGTTCCAGCGAGGATTGCCATCATGGAGAACAGCTGCCAGAAGTCCAGGCTGAACAGGAGCTTTACACCTCGTATATCTACTCGATGAGACACATCTTGATCAACACTACTGCGCCCAACTATGTCGGCAGTTACAGCCTCGGGCATCAAAGTTGATGTCTCGTCAATCAGAGGATCTTCACCAGCTTCGGTGTCACTGAAGATAGCGGCGCGACTGGCGTCGGGTACTGGAGGGGTCCGAGGTGATGTGTCCAGGTTTGTGTCAACAGCATCGGAATTAGATGACGTACCAGGTTCGGTTATGCTGCGCGCCCTCTCTCGAGAAGGTTGTGATGCGGGTGCCTGGGTGGGCACCTCCTGATAGGATACCTGAGGGTATACCTTTAGGAAGAAATAGCCGGAGAAAGTCAGGCCAAAACTGCCCCATGCCAGGAGCATCAGAAAGGAGCTGGTGCTCCCGGGGAAGAAAACAGCGCCGAGAAATGAGAAGAAAAAGGCGCTGAGCCCAAATCCAGCCAGCGGGAAGGCCGTAGCTGTTCCGCGATGGCTCGGCCAGTTGAGAGCAGATGTCTTGACAGCACCTGCAAATGCCATGCAACCGCCCAGGCCAGTCAGATAGGAGAAGAAGCAGAGCACGGGGACAGAGCCCGCGGCTTTCTCAAAGGAGAGGCAGAGGGGGATATAGCCAATAGCCAGGAAAAAGGCGCCGGCAAGCACAGCAGGTCTTGATCCGCGGTCGTCCACAAACATGCCAATGGGAATGCCCAGAGTGTACATGCCCAGGTTACCGAACAGGCCGATCAAGTTGCTCTCTGTTGTGGAAAGCCTGAGCTTTTCGGCGAACTGAGGCGCCCATGCCGAATAGACGTACTATTTTGATGGCTCAGTTAGTTGACGCTATACACATGTTGTTTTAGGGCACCTTGGACACAAGACGAGGAAAGGGTGATTCGATCCTCTACTTCGAAAACATGAAGCTAGCAGATTGCATGTACGGGATGGTTCTAGGATGCCGCAAATCACGACTTTGGGTGGTGTCTCACGTTTGTGCCGCAGGCCAGGGAGATGACCGTCGCAGCGACCGAAGCGATAAGACGCTTACGGTGTGCGTCTTGTTCCTGATGCATAGCGACGTTTTTTTGAGAAGATGCAAAGTAACAAGGAGGTTACTAGGAGCAGAAAGGCAGAGATCGAGCCTGTAGAAGATAGGTCGCACCGCGGTATTACGTGAAGCGGCGATGGGTTTTCGTGTCTTAGATAGCAAAGCGCGACAAGGGCAGCGAGAGTCTGGTTTTACGACTGCTTCGCGATGCCCCTGAGTCCAGGATTTAGGAGGAGCAAATATGGATAATCAATCAATACAGGAAATGCGTAGCAATCAGGGAAGATGCGACATGGTTATCTGGAGCGCGACGAGGATGCTGGTGCGCTCTCCGGCAGTTTGCGCACAAGAAGCTCTCGAGAGCAGAATGTGAGGTGCTGGTGATGAGAGATGAGATGAGCTCCCAGCAGCCACCTTGGTAGTAGTTACGTAGCAAGCTGCCATAATCTGGAGTGCGTGCTCCGTACTTGTACTCCATACTTTTTGCTTTGCTCCGGAATACGGAGACGGCAAGGCGGCTAGAGCTGGACGGAGTACGAGGTGCCCGCATGACCAGCGCTGATCCAGGATAGCGAGCGATAAGAACAAAGCAAAAGCAAAAGCACAGCAAAAGCACAAACAGACTTCACGTTCCCATAACAGTAAGCGGTCAACAATCATCGCCGGCAGTATTTCCCGCCGCTGGAGAGGCACCCAACTCATGTTCTGATCTGATGGATGGCTACCCCATGGCTTTTATGCTAAACCCAAGCCACATCATCTTCTCAAAGGACATACGGAGGTGCCGCTGCTCCCCACTAATGCCTTTGTATTGGCCTTGAATCCCTTGCCCCGTAGCGTTCTTGGCGTTATCGATAGCCCTTCTTCTGCTTGTGTGGATGTACAAACCCGCCGCAGGTACCAACAGATTTTCGGTAACGCGGCTGTTAACCTCGGCTCGTGGGACTGGTCATATCCGGGGTCCAGTGGAGCCGAAGGCCCGATAGCGGTAAGCGGCGGCCTAGCCCAGCGTTATTTCTTGCATCTGGCATGTGCCGCGGTTTGGGACGTGTATGGCGCTCCAAAACTGCCCGCATTTATGAAGCAGACAGTCTGTTCTATATGATTCTTGCGGTTCCATTGCACTCTTCTGTCGCCCGGGAAAGACATTTGTCGCTTTGGTTTGTGAAGACTACCTTAGGCTAGACAATACCCGACGCTTCTGCTTATTCTTGCTAGTCCTGTCCGCGAATGCTGTAGCAGCGAAATTGCACCGAGCACCGTTTCCCATTCTGCGGCACCCGATCCCATGAGCCGCGGTATCTGAGCGGATCTCCAGCAGCCGATATAAACACCACGCCGCCTTGACAAGGCCGTCCCCCCTTTGCCTCCGTCTATCCTGCCATGTTGTCAGCAATCCGTTCCCAAAGGCCGACAAACACCTTTCGACGGGTTGCCATCTCTTCTGTATGAGACTCTTATTGCTCCTTTCTAATAAATCTTTTGGGACTTGCTAACTTACACGCCTGCTTACGGCAGACCCATCGCATCGCCATGGCACCGCCTAAACGCAACAGCAGCTCGCTGCCTGCCGGTATGTTCCTCCCGTGCGCGAGAGCGACAAGGCCGTGATGATTTTACTCTTCAACGGCTCGCTCTTCTCTCCGAAACGTTTGTTGCCGCGAGCTAATACCGGTATTCCACACTAGGCTATGTCGAGGACAAGTCGAAGGGCGCAATGCTCAGATTCCAAGACTCACTTCCTCGACTCCCAGTTCCGACCCTCGAAGAGACCGCCAAGCGGTATCTCAAGAGCTTACACCCCATCATCTCTGCCAGTGAGCTCGAGAAGAGCACAGCAGCCGTCTCCGAGTTCATCAAGCCCGGCGGAGTCGGCAGCAAACTCCAGCAGAAGCTCGTCGCCAAGGCTCAAGACCCCAAGACAAAGAACTGGATGTACGAGTGGTGGAACGATGCTGCGTACCTGAGTTACCGCGACCCGGTAGTGCCGTATGTCAGCTACTTCTACTCACACAGGGATGATCCCAAGCGGCGCAACCCCGCCAAGCGGGCTGCGGCGCTCACCAGCGCTGTCCTCGAGTTCAAGAAGCTTGTCGACAGCGGCAGCCTCGAGCCGGAGTACATGAAGAAGCTGCCCATTTGCATGGACAGCTACAAGTGGATGTTCAACGCGAGCCGTGTTGCCGCCAAGCCCGCGGATTACCCCATCAAGTTCTCTCACGAAGAAAACAAGCACATTGTTGTGATTCGCAAGAACCAGTTCTTCAAGATCCCCCATGAAGTTGCTGGTAAGCAGCTCAATGCCTCAGAGCTTGAGGCCCAGTTCAACCGTGTCTACCAAATCGCAAAGCGAGTTTCGCCCGTGGGAGCGTTGACCTCAGAAAACCGAGATGTCTGGACAGATGCGCGTGAGCTGCTGATTTCAGCCAGCCCCAAGAACAAGGCAGCCCTGGAGGCCATTGAGTCCTCCTCTTTCGTGGTCTGCCTGGACGATGCGTCTCCCGTTACCTTGGAGGAGCGCGCCCACCAGTACTGGCATGGCGATGGCGCCAACCGCTGGTATGACAAGCCTCTCCAGTTTATTGTCAACGACAACGGCACATCGGGTTTCATGGGCGAGCACTCAATGATGGATGGCACGCCGACACATCGCCTGAACGACTACATCAACGATCTCATCTTCAGAAACAAGATTGATCTTTCAGACCCCAGCGTCCGATCTGACTTGTCCGAACCTCAGCCCATCAACTTTGACATTACGCCCGAAATCCAAAGCGAAATCGACCGTGCCGTTACCGACTTTAACCACGTCATTGGACAGCACCAGCTTGCCGTCCAGGCGTACCAGGCCTACGGCAAGGGCCTCATCAAGCAGTTCAAGTGCTCACCAGACGCATACGTACAGATGATCATCCAGCTTGCCTACTTTAAGATGTACGGCAAGAACCGACCAACATATGAGTCTGCTGCCACTCGACGCTTCCAGTTGGGTCGTACCGAGACGTGCCGTAGTGTTTCCGACGAGTCAGTCGCTTGGTGCAAATCAATGGCAGACCACTCGATCGATGACAAGTCGCGAGTCGACCTCTTCCGAAAAGCCATTGCGGCTCACATCGAGTACATCTCCGCCGCCTCAGATGGAAAGGGCGTTGACAGGCACCTCTTTGGACTCAAGAAGCTCCTTGAGCCCGGTGAAGAAGTCCCAGCCATCTACAAGGATCCCGCATACGGCTACTCCTCGTCATGGTATCTTTCCACTTCGCAGCTCAGCTCGGAGTTCTTCAACGGCTACGGATGGAGTCAGGTGATTGATGGAGGATTTGGAATTGCCTACATGATCAATGAGAACAGGTAAGAAGAGACTGATCGCCAATATTTTGCCTAGAAACTTTGCTAACAAATCAATGCAGCATCAACTTCAACGTTGTATCAAAGGGTCTTGGAAGCGAGCGGATGAGCTACTATCTTAACGAGGCAGCGGGCGAGATGCGAGATTTGCTGGTTCCTACATTGGAGCCCCCCAAGGCCAAGCTATAAAGGTCTTTGTTATACGTATACACATACATTACTGTATAGACTCTTCCTTTAATAGGCGCTGCACGTTTGGTATAAATGTAGATATAATACACCATTTTGATGCGTCTTGCAGAGGCTTCTGGGTTCAATCACGTAGGCAATTGGGAGATGGCGACATTGATAGCAGCAGCTATGTACATTACTTTGCGCCCGCTGTGCTTATACTGACGAGGTACCTACGGCTAAGGCCAGGAACCAATTTCTTACCACCGTGAAACATTTCCAGTATCAAGGCCCATAAGCTTATCGGTTTAATAGATAAGGTACAAGTGTCGATTTACCCAGCATGTATCTGCGACGCAACTTAGATAATTGGCAAGCGATGGTTTGCTCTGCGCACCGCTAGATGGCGCGCCTTCGCGTTAGCCTTGTTTTAGTACTCTGTACTTTGCGCTTAGGTACATCGATAGGTCGCCTGCAGGCACATCAGGTCACTGCCGCCCGATAAACATGTTGCCGTGGTTTCGGCCAGCAAATCTCATCTTCAACTTTCAAACCTCTCTCTCACCAAGCTGGCCATGGGCGATCGCATAGACTCGGATCCCACAGAGGAGTCCGAGCAGCAACTGGAGCAAAATGCCGACATTGACTTTGTGACCTTTGGCATGCTCATTATCGGTGAGGCGTCCCCGCTACGGCCATGTTAGCCTCTAACAGCCTGGGGCTGACCGACCGTGTCCACGCGATTTCACGTCAAAAGATGATATTGATTTCCCTCCTCCAACGCCTTCTCGCAACAACGTTCTTGGAGGTGGTGGCTCTTACGCTGCCCTTGGCGCCCGCCTCTTCTCTCCCCAGCCGCTTTCGACAACGGTGGGATGGATTGTCGACCAGGGCTCCGACTTCCCGCCGTCTGTCACTTCGCTGATCGACAGCTGGAACACTTCGGCCGTGGTGCGCCATGATGCCGACCGATTGACGACTCGAGGATGGAACGGGTACGATGGCCCGGGCGACAAGCGCGAGTTTAAGTATCTGACGCCCAAGAAACGCATCACGAGCGATGATCTGCCACCCAATCTGATCCAGTCCAAGTCCTTTCATCTCGTCTGTTCCCCGAGTCGCTGCCAGGAATTGGTCACCACCCTCATCTCTCGCCGCAAGGAAGCTTCGCCGCCCGACACATATACCAAGCCCATCTTTGTTTGGGAGCCTGTGCCTGACCTCTGCACGCCTGACGAGCTCCTCAACCTCACCAACACACTGCCTTTGGTGGACGTCCTCAGCCCAAACCACAGCGAGCTTGCTGGTTTCATGGGCGACGATGGCTTGGACCCTGTAACCGGAGACATCTCTACGAAGTCTGTTGAGCGCTACTGTGAGCAGCTTCTAGACAGCATGCCACTGCAATCGTTCGCCATTGTGGTGCGAGCTGCTCACAAGGGCTGCTATGTGGTCAAGAATGGCGGACGCAAGCGCCGACCTGGCCAGAGCACCAAAACGGCCCGAAAAAAGAATTATACACGAGGCGGACTGCGGCCTGATATCGACATGACGGCTCTATTGGCTGACCTTATCCGTGACGAAGATGGCGGCATCGTTCGCGATGAGTTTGAAGTCGACCCTGGCGTCGAGCGATGGATCCCAGCCTACTTCAAAGATGGCAGCGACGTCGTCGACCCTACGGGTGGTGGCAACACTTTTCTTGGTGCTCTGTGCGTTGCTTTGGCTCGAGGGAAGAGTTACGAAGAAGCTGCCGTTTGGGGGAATGTCGCAGCTAGTTTCGCGGTGCAACAGGTGGGCATGCCGACGCTGGAACGAGAGGAGGGTAAATCAGAGACTTGGAACGGATGCGTTGTGCTAGACCGACTGCGCGAGTTTGAGGCAAGACTTTAGAATCATATTACCGTACATACCATTATCATATCTTTTATTCTCATCAACCTGTGAATCATGATTTCCCCTGGTTTCACCTTGCTGTATCCTGGACGTGTCCACATAAGAAACCTGGTTAAATATTCCCCATCCCATCCTGCCGCCCTCTTGAACCAGCCCCTAAACACCAGCACATGATCTATCGTTTAGATCTTAAATCTTGTAAATGACATCGCCGTCCCCAAACCTATTGTGCTGGTTAGCCAAGGATAGTGATTATCGCAGCTGGTTGAAAAACTTACATGATGTGATTTGCTTCCTCCAGTTTCTTGAGCGCCTGGACAGCTTCGGGCTTGCTAAAAGCCCCACCATCGTTGCCACCAATTCTATCATTGATGGCTTGAATTACCGCGTCGAGAGGAGCTGAATCATCTTCAAATACGCTGGTATTAAGCAACTGCCCCAGGTTTGTTCTAAAGGCTGATAATCGCTGAGGCGTGAGTGTAACATCCTCAATCTCCAGGTTGCTGGCGGCGCTAGCGAGACCTTCATCCTCGACTTCACCCTGGGTCTGAGGTAAAACCTGAGAAGCGGGTAGTGACGATGCGAAGGAGCTCTGCGTATCTAAATCGTGAGATGGATGAGAGCTACTGCCCATGTCGGCTTCCACTGCCTGGGTTTGGCGGCCCGAGGTTTGGCTTCTAGAGCCGTTTGTTCCATTGAGCCTCGAATTTCTAGTCTGCATGCGTGTAGTTGGCTGTCGAGAGGCGCCTCTGCTCGGTTGGGTGGTGGATTGGCTTTGTTCATCGCCTTCTTCGTCGCTATCGTCATCGCCGCTCTCATCGCTGGACGAGGCCAGGCCGGCAGCTTGCGTACGTCTACGCTTTCTCCGTGAGCTATCCTCCACAATTTCTTTGAAGAGCGCAAACCGCAAGATACCCTCTGCGGCAATAGCATCTCGCTCTTCCACCCGACTGGATAGTCGTGACTTGGCGTGAGCAGTAGCCAATCGGATGATTGTCTCGAGAGTACGAACTGTGAGAGGACTCGTCCGTCTTTGGTTACCTTCCAAATCGTCATTTCGAAGACCAACATAGATGTCGGCAATTCGATCCGATGCTTCCTGGGAAAGGACAGGCTTGATCCGCTTAGCATATTGAATGTATTTCTTCATAAAAGGTATGCTTAGGATCTCCGTCTTTTTGTTGGACCCTCGGCCCAATGTTCGGGTTACACCCGCATGCAGCATCGCGTCGTACTTTTCATAAACATCTGTTGGGCGTTGTGACCCAGCCTGAGTGTTTGCGGAGACCCCAAGGGATTGGGAGTTTTGCTCTCGAACAGGCGCACCCTCCTCAGTGCCGGCCTGGCGATACCTGTGCATGCGCAATACGTGTTCAGAGATTTGTCTGTCCCTGGCGTCTTCGATGTCATCGGTAACAACAAAGAGTAAATCGAAACGAGACAGCAGAGAGTCTGGCAGCGCAATATTCCTGTGTGGATCCTTATGAGGATCATACTGACCGAAAATGGGATTGGCGGCTGCAATAACAGAGCAGCGAGCATTCAATGATGTGTGAATACCTGCCTTGGCGATGGTAACCGTTTGCTGTTCCATGACTTCGTGAATAGCCACTCGATCAACGTCTGACATTTTGTCGAACTCATCGATACATACGACTCCCCGATCAGCCATGACCATAGCACCAGCCTCTAGCTTTCGTTCTCCAGTTTCCTTGTCTGTGGTCACTGCAGCTGTCAAACCGACACCTGAGGAACCGCGACCTGTTGTTGCAATAGCCAGTGGCGCCGTGTTGAGGACGAACCGTAGGAGCTGAGACTTGGCGGTAGAAGGATCGCCAACCATCAAGATATTGATATCTCCTCTCAGATGAGTACCGTTCTCAAGGTTCTTTTCCACTCCTCCCAGAAGCATGAGTAAAATGGCCTTTTTGACATAGTCATGGCCGTAGATGCTAGGGGCAAGTGACTGTGAGAGAAGACCGAGGAGATCCTTCTTCTTGGCAACCTTGTTGATGTTGCGGATGTCTGTATCAGTAATCGAGGCAGTGGCTACCCCGCCACTAGACTTGGACGACAAAAGGACGACGTTATTGGCCAAAACGACTGTCTTGAAGAGCGCACTGTTGTGGTTGGCGTTTCTGTTACCTAGTGTGCGAAAGATACCAACAAGCTGGATTCTGTCGCCAGGCTTTACTTGATCAACCAAATCATCATCCAAGATGACGTCAACACCGCGGGGGAGCTGACCAGCGGGGGCTCGCTCGGGCATTTCTTGGATCGATATTGTCTGATGATCACGGTAGGTACAGAAGCCATACTCCGTGGTAAGAGGGTTTCCATCGTCATCTTCTTGCGGGTAGACGCTAGAAGTGGTGACTCCGTTGGTCATGGTCTGGTCTTGGTATTCTCGAAAATGAAATTTGTCCTTGATTTCGTTGTAGTGAACGCTGCGCACAACCTTGGGCCTGATCAGGGAGCATCTCGTTACAATGCCTTCCACAGATACCATGTGGTTCAAGTGCTGTGAAGACAGCGTTCGGGGATTGCAGGCGTTGAGGCCAAAGTTTCCAGCCCACGCGCAATAGTAAACGGTATCCCTTGCCGTTTGGTCAGGCCTGGCTTGAGGCAGCGTCTGCACAATTTCCTTGAGGGCATGGTTGAAGGCAAGAGTATAGTCGAAGGGTTTCTGAAGAATCTCTTGTGCGAATTCCGCATTGTGATCTCGGACGTGGTCTATGTTGACAGTAAGGCGACGCTGGTTCTTGCGTAACATCAAAATAATATCTGATCTATAACTGCGAGCATGGGGATCGTCTTGAATAAAATGGTCAGCGAAGGGAGAAACTGGGTTGGGAATAGGGCTGCTGCTCACTGGGAACCAGAAACTCCTCAGCCTGGCGAATGCGGTCCCTCACACCATCATCCTGAAGCATAAACGAGTCCATCGTGGGCGGTTATCTCGGAATAGCGAGCGAACAAAAGAAATCGCCAAATGTATGCTTTTACAGAGCTGTGCCGCGCCGCGTCGAATCTCTAAATTGAAATGCCCCTGCACGCGAGGTGGGTAGGTACCTGCTAGTAAGTACCTTACCTGTTCGCGTTGCCCAGAAAATGCTTGAGGTACCTTCCCTCCTAGGTGGGTACATGGCGGTCTTATTGGCACTGTGTTCTGCCACAGCTTACTCGCAGCATCTATCAGGTATTGCATGCACACACATGCATATCCTCGTACTGGGTACTTGGCTGGAATGCACGGTACCCTGCGCTGTCTCAAGCATGGTGGGGGCGTGCCAGCATCTTAGCAGGTATCGGGATAATGAGTGCGTGGCCAAGAGCTGCGACAGAAGGAGACCACCAGGGCCGTCTTACCATTGCTCTGGCAGTGAAGCGATGTATACACCGAGTATCAGCCTAGCGACTCTCTTTTCCCCTATTCCCTATGACGGAAGAGAAGCCAGACGACTCCGAGATAGAGATCTTCGCGAGGGCCTTGGGGTTTAATTACTGAGTCCCCGGTTCCGCCGACCCATGACATAGCGTTACAGCTACAGGCCACGAACAACGACCGAGTCTCGACGTTGCCGCATAAGTCTGATGAAAAGGCTTGGTCAACCTCGAGACCTATCCTCGATCATTTGGTCGTCGCCATGGCCGACCGCAATGCTCCGGGAGTGTCGTCACCGCACCGATCCTCATCCTCCGCAGCGCCCCTGGCTGGGACGACGGGCTCTGGATCCGTCCGCTCGCGCAACCGTCGGCCCCCCAATCATGGCAGCAGCGAGAATATAACGAGAAATCATGGTGATCTGACACAGAGGGCTCCCGCTGCCAAAGGCAGAGAGGGAACGTCTAGTTTGGGGCAGGTGCTTGGAGATTCCTGGGCTCAGAGCTGGTCATCAGTCCAGGGATTTGCATCCTCTCTCCTCTCCGTCGCAGAGAACCCAGGCGACATGTCTCGGCCACGATCAGATTATCAGTCTGACCAAAACTTTGCTTCTTCACTTTGGAATCGAATTCCACCAGGCATCAGCGGCAACACCAGCAAGAACCCCAACCAGGGGAGCTCTCCCGCTCTACGAAGCCAAAGGGTCGCCAACCGAGTGGCAGCGGGATCGTCAGACCAGCGAGACGCTGCGCTGATAGCCGCCAAGAGAGCTAGCGTTTTGGAAAACAGCCAAGGTCCGAGCGGAGGGCTAGATGTCTCGGGGAAGTATAAACGTCGAACTTCGGACGAAATTACCTCAGAGAACTCACAGCCTGAAGAGTACCTAGTATACATCCACAAAGTCCTGCCTAATGACACATATGCCGGAATTATCCTCCGATACAAGTGTATGGAGGATGCGTTTAGGAAAGCGAATGGCCTCTGGTCCAGGGACAGTATTCAGGTTCGGAAATGGGTCCTTATTCCAGTCGATGCCTGCGAAGCACGAGGCCGTCCTTGTGATCCCCCGGGCGGCAATCAAGACCACAGCGCCACGGATTTCTTCAAAGCAACAACCGGGTCAATGGCGCCACAAACTACACCCGGTGACTACTCCAAACTATCTAGTGAAAGAGCTACACAGGAAGATGAGAACGCGGAAAAAGAGGCAATGCCGTGGTCGCACGTCAGATGGGTCAAGATAGACTCACTGCCTGAGCCGGTGGAAATCGGGCGTATTGCGCGGCAGAAAATGGGCTACTTCCCACCACGGAGGAAAAAGGCCGTGTCTTTCTCGTCAACACCGCGACAGAGTCTTGATACCACGGAGCAGATAGAGCAGCCGCTATCAAGGCGACAGAGCTTAGTGGGCGACCAGCAACCATCGTTGAGCAGGCGTGAATCTATTCTCAGCCATGGAGACGGCGATGGGCCGGATATGAGACCAGCATGGATGCGGCGTTCGGGTGGTGTCGGCTCCTTGAGCAGGAATATCCGCGCTCCCGGCCCGGACGAAGATTACTTTAACTCATGGTTCAAGAAACATTTTCCTGGCCTCAACATTGACGACCTGCCATCCATGTCAGTGATGGGTTCAGAGATGGCACGACTCGGGTTTGACCGTGAGGCTGCTGGGATCGTTGAGGGCGCCATTCAAGAGGGGGGAGATACGGACTCACCTTATAATCAGAATAACGGCTTAGACAAAGCCGCGGCCGCAGTTGAGACCTGGCTCCGAACTGCATGGGCTAAACGTTCCATGGCCCCATTAATTCCACGGCAGAGGAGCGCAGCCGGACAGGATACTGGAGACCTGATAGAGCTGACGCCGACGCCAGGTGCCGAGGGCACACCACGCCTTGACATGTTTGATTCACAAATACCATCGCCATTCCTTGGAAGTATAGCGGATGCCGATTCTAGCATAAAGCGATCAGGATAGAATTTGATACACTACGTTATTGGTTATTGGTTTATGGCCGGTTATGGATTACTCTGCATATATGCACATTTAAAAAAGCTAGAGTTACTTATCATCATAAGGAAACACATGTTGTTTATGGTTTCAAGAGTTGTTCCTAGAGCCCCAAACTTGTTCAGATTTCTAACCATATATACACGTGCCTAATTGAGCCATACAAACTGTGCCTTACACAGAATCTACTCCATACTAGGTACTTTAGAGGTCCTCCCGGTACGTGTTAGGCCATGGCTTTTGTGGTGGGCAGGTGGTAAGTACCCGTAATATACACACTGTGCGCTACAAGAGCAGCACCACCAGTATATCGCCTAAAACATCCACTGATACAAGCTTGCACAGTGCCTGTCAATTGACAGCTCTACTGCAAGCTCGACAATCAGGTCCCATAGCATCGAAGTAGACTTACAGCATTCAACATCTCTAGATCAACGCCGATCAACCGCGCGTTGGTCGATCAGGAACCTCATTTTTTGGAAGAAAATTTCAGAATTCAACAGTTCATAACTGATATTGGGTGAATCCAATTTTATAGCCTAAAGCAAGAATAATGCGCGATCGGCCAGCAGCGGCGAATAAAGTGACAAAGAAGACGCGAAATGGACCTCGCGGCGCAAACGCGAAAGCGAGGTCCGCAAAGCGAGCTCGAAAATTCAACGACGAATTGAATGATAACAGCACATCCCCAGACCCTAGCGTCGCATCCGAAGTAGAAGATGAAGCCAGAACCATGGATCAATCCAAGTCATCCAAACAGACACGAGGCCGACCAAAGGCATCCAAGGATCGAGATGGTATATACAGTTCTAAGGGCCGTTCAAACGAAGATGGAGATGCCGATGGCATGAGTGGTGTGGAGGATCAAGATTCAAATGGAGACGATATCCGACGACAACTTTCCGAATTGAAGAAGAAATATTCGAAACTGGAAGCAAGTTATCAAGAGCTTCAGGAGCTAGGCGTGAAGAAGGCCGAACAAAACTTCGAGCTGCTCAAGGCGCAAGCCGAGGAAAACACAAGAGGTGAGATAATACCAGAACCACAAGGGCAGATTTCAAGACGTTGCGAGCTAATATCTGCGACAGTTGCCAATGAGTTGATCGCGCAACTCAAGGAAGAGGTAGCCGAGCAATCGAAATCTATCCAGCGAGCAGAGAAGGTGCAGGCACAGCTGGACCAGAGCGAGACCGAGGCAGACACTTTGCGCGCCCAGCTGGCGGAGGCGAACCAGTCGCTATCCCAGGCCAAATCCGAGACGAAGACGCTGTACACAAAACTGGCAGCGAGCAGGCAAATCGAACCAAACAATAAAGGATCTGCGCCTGGGAACCGGGCGGCGCTCGCGGAAAGGGAAAACAAACAAGTTGCTCAGATCAAAGAAGACTTGTACGCTGATCTGACAGGCCTTATTGTCAGAGATGTGCGCCGCATTGACAAGGAAGACGTCTTCGACTGCCTACAGACCGGGCGCAACGGAAGTAAGACGTTATGACTTGTTTACAACTAAAGGATGCATTGGCTAACGATATGTCCAATAGCTCTCCACTTCAAGCTTGCGCTGGAGGACATGGACTCAGCTGACAGCTACGAAGATGTGCAATTCGCATACCGTCCGCAGCTAGACGCCAGTCGCGATGGCGATTTGATAGAAGCTCTCCCCGACTACCTCACTGAAGAGATTACGTTCCCGCGAAATCAGGCGCCCAAATTCTATGCCAGAGTAATAAAATCACTAATGGAGCGTTTGGATTAGGATCGCATGACGAAAATAGAGCTAGAATCAGCTTGTGCCGAGCATGTATATATATTCGTATTAGTTGGAAATTAACTCCCAGGTAATACTCCGTACGGAGTCTAGCATTTGGATATGCCCTGCCTGAGACGGAAGCATGTGAGAGCCCACGTATAAGTTCCGATGCTCTTTAGTAATTTGTCATGGCGGATTGGTAGACTACTGACATAGCTCGCGGGGAAGTGGAATCGCTTTGAAAAGGAAAAATTGATCAGGGAAAATAAAGATAAAAAAATATGATAAAAGGTCATTTAAAGCTTGATATCTATTCCATTTTATAAGCATCCTCTCAAGGGATTTCTCTTTACGTTTATAGTGGTGCCATGTACACACTGTTGCGTGCCTTGCCGGAATCTGTTTATGCGCACCACCGAGCAGCAATTGTACCTGCAAGTAGATTGCCTGGGCTAAGCCGTGGAGATGGACGGACTAGTACAAAGGTAGCGCAGGGCGATGTGCTTCTGAAATCGGCCGAGGCAGCGCGCTTCACGTTTTACCAAGATCGAGGTGTGCTGAATGCCGCTGATCAGCTTCCCAATTCCAACATTTGGATGAAGCCATCTCGAATTTGTTGACGCACACATTCTGCCTGCCTGCGAGAGTTGAAAGGAACCTAGGACCGACTATATCAGCCGCAGGCACCAGACGTAACGAGTAACGAAAACGGGTGTGGCCTCGCCGAGCTGCTAACGGAGTTGAACCAAGGTTGTAACATGCCTGCGTTCGCTCTGCCGGTTTGACCCTATTCTCCGATCATAGAGCAAGCCGCAGCTCCTTTGCCGATTCTCATCTGCAAAAACACTTCTTCTCCCCTGGTGGTGTGTGCGCTCTGAGCTTGAATGCCTTGCCCCGGCGCCCATTTGCGTAGCTAAGCTTGATCTCGACCCTCGTGCCGGGAGGAGGTTGTTCGCCTCCTCCTACAATCACCCCTCCCTGTCCATCAGGCAATCCCTCGATCTCTCGAATCCTGCCATTTCAGCGACATCACCTGCATCATGGACGTCGAAGTACCTTCTGGCGACAGCACGTCGCAAGCGAGTCCGCAGCAATCGCAGCCGCAATCCAAGTCGTCTCCGCTGCCCTCCGCTGCCGCGAGT